>JARQOC010000005.1:396457880-396642679 GCA_033576535.1 Allobates femoralis
GACTGAGAGATCCTAGGGAGAGGTGAGCAGACATTAAAGGGAAACACAACCCCCATCATCTTTGAGAATATACAGTACCATGTGTGTATTCTGATGGATGATGGGGGTTGTAGCCATATTTGATGTAATTAGGGAGGGATTGTAATGTGACCAAAGTGTTTATAGAAACTACCACCTCCCTCATCTTTCAGAATACACCCATGTATACAGTACATGGGTGTATTCCTAAGGATGAGGGGGATGGTAGTCACAATATATGATACTCCAGGCACTGTACACTGTAGTTCACAGATCCCCCACAAGGCCGGTTTCACATTAGCGTTCGCCGCCGCTGCGTACTGTGGCGGGCGAACGCAAGCCGACCGCAAGCACCGCCAATCCCTTTGTTTAACATGGGGACGCACAGTGTACGCGGTCAGGTGCGGATGGTCGTGCGTTCCCATTGCCCTCCATGTGTGATTTGTACGCATGCAGAGGCTTGCGTACAAAACAAACATTCCCGGCCACACAGAATCTGCAACATGTACGCAACATGTTACAGATTCGGTGCGGATGCGAATATATGATCTGTACGCAAGCCTCTGCATGCGTACAAATCACACATGGTGGGCAATGGGAACGCACGGCCGTCCGCACCTGACCGCGTACACTGTGCGTCCCCATGTTAAACATGGGGATTGGCGGTGCTTGCGGTCGTCTTGCGTTCGCCCACCGCAATACGCAGCGGCGGCGAACACTAATGTGAAACCGGCCTAACAGAGCGTCGCCACAGATCCCTCCAATAAGTGTGCTCCATGCAGATCCCCATAAGTGTGTCATCCACAGATCCCACATAATAGCGCCATCCACAGATCCCCCATAACAGAGCATCACCACAGATCCCTCCAATAAGTGTGCTCCATGCAGATCCCCCATAAGTGTGTCATCCACAGATCCCCATAACAGAGCGTCACCACAGATCCCTGCTGCTGTTGACTCCTATTGAGTCTACTATGTTAAAATAATATTTTGTTATTTAAAGGTTTTTTGCACACTATTTGGCTCAAAATATTTTTTTTTCTAATTTTCCTCCTCTAAAACCTAGGTGCGTCTTATAATCAGGTGCGTCTTATAAAGCGAAAAATACGGTAGTAGGTGCCAAAGGGGTGGGGGTGGAGCCTAGGATAGAGTAATGAGAGGGAAAGTTTAGTTAGACCGTGAGTGCTGGGAAGGCAGTCAGCAAGGACGGGTCTGACAGCAACGCTGCGGGGAGGAACCCCAACCTTCAAGGGGGGAACCAGGACAGAGGGCAATGGGCCAGGACTGGTTGGAGCCAGCTGTTCACATTGGGGAAGCATCGGCAATGTGGGTAGCCATAGCGGTCAGACGTTTGTCTTTGGCCGCAGACCGACGAGCTGCAGACCCATCACTAAAGGGGTAGCTGACAGCACCACAGGGTACCTCGCCCCTCAGGACCAAAAACTAGATCCAAGATCACAGGATCAACGACCCGAGTACCGGGGACAGGGGAGTAACTGACCTCCTCAGAATCGGTAAAGGACACCCATGCTCCACCATGGGAGATCAAAGGACTGGCGGGAGAGCTCTGCAAGGGTGGTAGAGTTAAGAAGAGTAAATTAGACCCAGAAAGCCATAGAAAAAAGAACATCTAGAGACTCCATAACAGGGAACCTGGAACTGGTAACGGACCCCCAGTAAACCAGACTGTACCGTATACCATCTCCATCTGCCAGTACCCTTTAAAGTGGAGTTAAAGTTGAATTGGACTTGGTTATCCTTATTGCGGTGCCCGGAGGACTCAGCACCATCAGCAGCTCAGCAGAGGGGTAAGAACTGCAATACCATCTAACACCAACTACTCCCCTCATCCCTCTCATCATAACCCTGCTCCATCACCGCTGCCCTGAGGTAATAGCTCCACCTGTAGGGAGCTGTACCACAATTTGCTGCACCCACCATCACCTCAGCGGCCGGCACGCAGCGACGGTACCTATATTACCGGGAACTACAGGTGGCGTCACAATCCCCTGTAAATACTCCTTTCTCCCCCACCATTTGCTCAAATGATAACGAGGGCACGGAACCGGGATCCCGACCATCTGTGATCTCCCATCCACAAAGTCGTCAGCCCCGGTGTCGGAGTACCCCTTGCCCTGGCCACATCAATAGCCTATTCCAGCTGGAAGCTCCGTCCTACAGAGAGGAACCCTGACAACTATAGCTTGTTTAAGCTAGAGTTCCTAGCCGTGGTCTGGGCCATGACAGAACGCTTCAAGCACTATCTGGCTCCAGCAAAGTTCACCATCTACTCGGATAGCAATCCACTAACATATCTAGAGACCGCGAAGCTAGGTGCACTGGAGCAGCGCTGGATGGCCCGGGTATCCAACTACAACTTTATCATCAAGTACTGGGCAGGGCACAAGAACACCAATGCTGATGCACTATCCATTGCCAGATGCAGGAGGAGACCCGGAGGAGCTGGAAGAGATAGAGCTACCGGCTTTCCACAGCAAAAGTGCAAACGGCATGGGATGCAGGAAGCCATGTTAGACCCTTTACACCACCATGGCTGGGCGGAGACACAAGACATGACCCTGCCATCAGCCTAGTCAAAGAACTGCTTCAGCAAGCAGATGCATGCTCTCACCCAGGTGTCCCGTCAAAGGCCCCACAGCTGTGGAAAGAAGAGAGCGGACTATTCATCTATGCGGGTAAGCTGCGCAGGCGGCACATCAATTCACGCACCTATGAACTAGTGTAGCAGATACTAGTTCCGAAGAGAGACGCCTAGATGGTCCTGGAAGCCTACCATGTTAGAGCAGGGCATTTCGGGTGGAAGAAGCTGGAGGTGCTACTACATGAGAGATTCTACTGGGTGGGCATGAGCAAGACCATTGAGAATTGGTGCAGAAACTGTGGCCCGTGCAACCTGCGAAGAAAAGATTGTGACAGTCAGCGAGCCTCTCTCCAGCCCATTGTCACCAAGCAGCCACTTGAGCTGGTAGCCCTGGACCTTGTGAAATTGACCCCAAGCCAGTCAGGTTACGTCTACACCCTCACCATTGTGGACCATTATGCACGCTTCTTGGTTGTGGTGCCAGTGAAAGATCTAACAGCAAAAACAGTGGCAAGAGCCTTCCAGACACACTTCTGCAGACCCCATGGTTACCCTGAACAGTTGCTGACAGACCAGGGTCCAGCATTCAAGGTTGAAGTGTTCCAGGAGTTCTGCAACTTGTACGGGTGCAAACAGATAGGAACAATGCCGTATCATCCACAAATCAATGGCATGTGCGAGAAGATGAACCAGGTGGTGATAGACCTGTTGAAGACCCTACCACTAGACGAGAGACCCATGTGGCCAGAGAAGTTGCCAGACCTGGTGGATCTTTACAACCACATTCCTGTAAACTCCACCTATTTGATGAGAGCAAGACCTTGTAAACAGCCTATTGACTTAGACATGGGAGTTTTGACACCTGAGGACAACCTACCAGACGCAGACTATGATGCAGAACACCAGCAGAAGTACTGCCAGATGCAGGAATGCGTTGAGAGAAACCTGTCACAGGCTAGAGAAAAGCAAGAGAAAACCTATAACAAGCACACCCCTGCAGCACCCCTGACAACAAGTCCTTAAAAGAAAAAGGCGGACCAACAAACTAGATGATCATTGGGAACCCTACACCATGTTGCCCTTCCACTTTGACAATGCCAATGTCTATCTGACTAGTAAGGACGGTGGAGAGACCTCAGCAGAAGTTTCCAGAGTCCACCTAAAGAAATGCCCCGAGCAGCTGAAATGCCAAAAGAGACCCCTGGCATACCCTAAACCCCCAACCAGTGAAGGAAGAAATGATAAGCACCATGCTGGGAGACTTTCCAAAGACATATAAAATCTGCAAAGCAAGCAAGCGCAAAATAAGGACTTATCGTTATATATAAAGAAGGCTGTGAAGCTGCTCAATGAAATTGCTCACCTGTTCAGGTTGTGTGACCCACAACCAGTGTCAATCACATAGCGTGCACACACTTCCACGTGCAATGTGATAAGTAATCCTAGGATTCAATGGTGATGGTATGTTGTAGGTCCATGCTGCTACAAAGACCACGAAGGCAAAGTCTTCTATTTGTGAAAGTTTATTGAATCCATTCATCGCATTTCAGAAACTGCTATGCTCCTTCATCAGGGAGTGTACGGAAACTAGCCAGCATGAGGGACTCGTAGAAGAGGGTCCGAGGAAGTGGAGAAGCAGGTCTGTGGAGTGGAGCCGGTTGCCAGGATCACCCCAGTGCAGAGCGCCAGAAGTGGACACCGGAGTCCAAGGTTGTGAGGGACTGTAGGTCCAGCAGCCAACACCGGAGGGAGGGAGATTCCAAGTCACCCAGCCACAACTAAGCCCAGGAGGCACAGCAGCGCCAGAGAGCTCAGGGACAGTAGCCAGAGGAGTGGTACCCAGGAAGGGCACGAACTGCATGCCATATGGGTGGGAGACTTTTCGCAGGAATAGAGGGTCGCAGCTTAGCTGCAGGCAGCCAAGACCCGCCAAGAGTAGCGAAACAGGGAGGCCTCAGAACTAACTGGTGAGGGCAACCAAACTTGCTTTCAGGCCACCCAGACTCCTAACATCTCTTGTGGACAGTACCCTGGACGAACCTGCTACTTCTACCAGTAAAGGTAATGGAGACATCAAACCTTGTGTCTATCGGTCATTCCACGCCCTCAGTCCTGTACCCCCAATGGCCTACAACCACTATAGACTTACTCGATTGCCCTTGGGATCCGCTCCACCCGTGGGGAGCGAAATCATCACCACTGCACTCTCATCATCCCAAGAAGTCCCGCACTGCAGCCGCAGCCACTAATGGCCGTATGCCACGGGTAGCGTCACGACAACCATCCCTAAGCCACTAGTCCAGAACTTTTAAAACTCGACCCCCAGGGCCAGGTTCCATTCCCACAGAAGAACAGCGGGCCCGGTCCCGAGTACCCCACAGCCGTGGGGCGCGTCAACTGTTCACCTCACTGCGCTGCTACTTTTCAGGGTTGGCTTTACAGCCAATATCCTCATGCCAGTGTCCCTTAGCTGGGCATCCCTTTACTCTCCAAAGTCACCGTTCTGGCAAACACTGTGTCCACACTGTTCGCACACTTGCTAGTCCCCTTATCTGTCACCTCTTGAGAATAAAACTTTCATCTTTAGCCTAGTCCTTTGTACTCCTTAGGGTATGTGCCCCCAGGTTGTTTTGCAAGCGCTTTTTGCTGCGGTTTCCACCTGCAGTTTACCCTTGGTTTTATGTTAATTTATGTTAATATGTTCCTGTGGTTGGGCTTCCCTGCAAAACCAATGTGTTTCACAGAATCGCTGTCCCACACATTGGTTTTGCAAGTGTCAAGAAGTGTCAAATCCCTCCGGTTTTGCTACGGATGGCAAAGAATTATCATGTTCTATTTTTACTGCGTTTTTGCTGCAGTCAATGGCAAAAACGCTGGAAAAATGCAGTAAAAACACACAAGAAACGCGCAAAAAACGCTATAAAAACGCAGGACCTGAATGCAGTAAATCTCCTGGCAAGGACTCTAGAGATTCTTGAAACCAGTACCAGTTTTGCTGTATTCAGGACTGCTGAAAAAACTGTCCTGTGGGCACACACCCCTATACTCCCGCCTGCTTGTTTTGTCTTCACTCTCATACTACACCTAAAACAGGAACTCTCTCCCTTTTCTAAGTCCCTGTACTGCACCCCATTGTGGGATGCCCTGCAATAAACCCTGCAGAAAACCCAAACCCACACTCTGTATTCTATAGGAGTGGACAGCAGGTAGTGACATCTTGTGGCGATTGGCAGTACTGCGCTGCAAAAGGGAATACATACTTTTCAATACTTTACTTTACAAAAAGCATCAGACTATACCATTACATAAATCTCACAACTATGCATTCTACATTACTTCATATAATACTGTTGTAAAAATATCATCACATTATCACATCCTATGCTGCACATCAAATCACATTAAACACTGGAGCAGTTGATGTCGGCAGAGTACAAGACCGTAACATCACCCTCTAAAGGTACCTTTACACGAGGCAACATTTCTAGAGTTTCCACAGGTAACTTACTGGCTGCAGTGAAATCATGGAGACAAGGTTCTATCTTGTTGCTGTGTACAAATGGAATAATGTCTCCATGATTTCACTGCAGCCAGTAAGTTACCTGTTGGCACCCTAGAAATGTTGCCGCGTGTAAAGGTACCATAAGGCTGCCTTCAGACTTGCTGATGCCTCCGCAGCGTTTTGCAGAGGCATCTGCAAGTATCTGCATGCAGACCGCGGCCCCTATGTTTATAATGGAGCGCACGGCGGTCTGCAGATGCTTGCAGACCGCCGTGCGCTCTCATTGCCCGCCATTAGTGATCTGTGCGCAGGCGGATGCCTGCGTACAGATCACACACTCTCGTCCACACCAGGGACGCCAAATGTTGCGTCCCTGGTGCGGGCGAGAGTGTGTGATTTGTGCGCAGGCGTCCGCCTGCGCACAGATCACTGATGGCGGGCAATGAGAGCGCACGGCGGTCTGCAAGCATCTGCAGACCGCCGTGCGCTCCATTATAAACATAGGGGCCGCGGTCTGCATGCAGATACTTGCAGATGCCTCTGCAAAACGCTGCGGAGGCATCTGCAAGTCTGAAGGCAGCCTAAGGCTACTTTCACATCAGCATTTTTTAGCAATTGCTGCAGGCCAGGCAGACTTGAACTTTGAACTCTGTCAATAGCAATCAGTCTAGTATAGAGAAATTCCGGTTTGTTGGCCTGGTGCTCCCAGAAATATTTCAGAATCCTTATTCTTTCAGAATTTTATTTGATTCAAAAAAGGGTATAAAACAATAGACATCTGATTTTTATGTGAACCTATTGTTTTATACCCTTTTTTGATTCCAATAAAATTCTGAATGAATAAGGATTCTGAAATATTTCTGGGAGTGCCAGACCAACAAACCACAATTTCTCTATACAAGACTGATATTCCAAATAAGCAATTTTTCTCTGTTTGTGTTTTTTTAACTATTTACTTATAGGATTGGTAATGTCAGGGTCTCTGAACATTAAAAATCTAGGGCTTGATGGCAGCTATCAATACTCATCTGTCATTAATCCCTTCTCCTACCCTGATTGTCAGCGCACCAGGGATATCAAGAAGAGTTGGTTAAAGTGCCAGGATTTGGCGGTTCTAACAAATGCACCAAATTTTGGTGCAACTGCGGACTGCTATTCTTATCCTGGGGGGGGGGGAAGGGCATTAACTGTGTGCCTCCCCAGGGTGAGAATACCAAACCCCAGTTGTGTATTTTATCTTGGCTGAGTATCAAATTGAGGGGGACCGCGTTGCACCTAGTTGTTTTGACTATCTATTTAAATAACTAGCTGTGAGCCCAATTCTAAAGAATCGGGAGTCTAGAATCTGTATATAATTTTTTTAAGAGTTTTAAATAATAGACTTAAACACCAGATATATGACTAAGTAGGCGATGTAGGCAGAACTGTGAGGGTAGCAATATAGTTGAGGTGTAGAAAGAGTTAACGTCCGACTAACAGGACTATAACAGAGTAGGAACTTAGAATGATATCAAAAATGTTATTGAAGGAGTTAATGTCCCACAGGCACTCCCACAAGAGACACAGCGCTGTAAATTATATCCAAAATGCTGTTCAAGGGGTTAATGTACCAGTGGCAGTAGTTATACACACTACCAAATATGCAGTTAATGCTGAACTGGTATATAATGGGTTAATTTCGCAGTGTCATTACAACTATACACTGTGTAATAGAAATAACAACAATAATGGAATATAAGGGGTTAATGTTCCTACTGGCAGTAGTAATAGAGACTACAAAGTATGGAGTTAAGGCAGAAATGGTATATAAGGGGTTAACTTCGCAGTGGCAGTACAACTACACACTGTGTTATAGAAATTACAGATAAAACGAAATGTAAGGGGTTAATGTTGCTACTGTCTTGAGTACAATGAGAGAAGCGCCTCACTGGCCATTGAGATACATGGAGGACTTTGAGTAAATTTGAAACTCAAAGTCCTCCATGTATCTCAATGGGAAGAGAGGCGCTATTCTCATTGGTCGCTGTGTGCTGGCGCCGACCAATGAGAATTGCGCCTCACTTACAGTGGTAAATTTGAAACTCAAAGTCCTCCATGTATCTCCATAGGAAGTGAGGCGCGAAGCTCATTGGTCGCTGTGTGCTGGCGCCGACCAATGAGAATAGCGCCTCACTTCCCATTGAGATACATGGAGGACTTTGAGTTTCAAATTTAGCGCTGTAAGTGAGGCGCTATTCTCATTGGTTGGCGCCAGCACACAGCGACCAATGAGAATAGCGCCTCACTTCCCATTGAGATACATGGAGGACTTTGAGTTTCAAATTTACCGCTGTAAGTGAGGCGCGAAGCTCATTGGTCGCTGTGTGCTGGCGCCGACAATGAGCGAAGCGCCTCACTTACAGCGGTAAATTTGAAACTCAAAGTCCTTCATTATATCTCAATGGGAAGTGAGGCGCTATTCTCAATGGTCGCTGTGTGCTGGCGCCGACCAATGAGAATAGCGCCTCACTTACAGCGGTAAATTTGAAACTCAAAGTCCTCCATGTATCTCCATAGGAAGTGAGGCGCAAAGCTCATTGGTCGTTGTGTGCTGGCGCCGACCAATGAGAATAGCGCCTCACTTCCTATTGAGATACATGGAGGACTTTGAGCTTCAAATTTAGTGCTGTAAGTGAGGCGCTATTCTCATTGGTCGGCGCAAGCACACAGCGACCAATGAGAATAGCGCCTCACTTCCCATTGAGATACATGGAGGACTTTGAGTGTCAAATTTAGTGCTGCAAGTGAGGCGCTATTCTCATTTGTCGGCGCCAGCACACAGCAACCAATGAGAATAGCACTTCACTTCCCATTGAGATACATGGAGGACTTTGAGTTTCAAATTTAGAGCTGTAAGTGAGGCGCTATTCTCATTGGTCGGCGCCAGCACACAGCGACCAATGAGAATAGCGCCTCACTTCCCATTGAGATACATGGAGGACTTTGAGTTTCAAATTTACCGCTGTAAGTGAGGCGCTATTCTCATTGGTCGGCACCAGCACACAGCGACCAATGAGAATAGCGCCTCACTTCCCATTGAGATACATGGAGGACTTTGAGTTTCAAATTTACCGCTCTAAGTGAGGCGCTATTCTCATTGGTCGGCGCCAGCACACAGCGACCAATGAGAATAGACCCTCACTTCCCATTGAGATACATGGAAGACTTTGAGTTTCAAATTTAGCGCTGTAAGTGAGGCGCTATTCTCATTGGTCGGCGCCAGCACACAACGACCAATGAGAATAGCGCCTCACTTCCTATGGAGATACATGGAGGACTTTGAGTTTCAAATTTACCGCTGTAAGTGAGGCGCTATTCTCATTGGTCGGCGCCAGCACACAGTGACCAATGAGAATAGCGCCTCACTTCCCATTGAGATACATGGAGGACTTTGAGTTTCACATTTACCACTGTAAGTGAGGCGCTATTCTCATTGGTCGGCGCCAGCACACAGCGACCAATGAGAATAGCGCCTCACTTCCCATTGAGATACATGGAGGACTTTGAGTATCAAATTTACCGCTATAAGTGAGGCGCGAAGCTCATTGGTCGCTGTGTGCTGGCGCCGACCAATGAGCATAGCGCCTCACTTACAGCGCTAAATGTGAAACTCAAAGTCCTCCATGTATCTCAATGGGAAGTGAGGCGCTATTCTCATTGGTCACTGTGTGCTGGCGCCGACCAATGAGAATAGCGCCTCACTTACAGCGGTAAATGTGAAACTCAAAGTCCTCCATGTAGCTCAATGGGAAGTGAGAGGCTATTCTCATTGGTCGCTGTGTGCTGGCACCGACCAATGAGAATAGCGCCTCACTTACAGCGGTAAATTTGAAACTCAAAGTCCTCCATGTATCTCAATGGGAAGTGAGGCGCTATTCTCATTGATCGCTGTGTGCTGGCGCCGACCAATGAGAATAGCGCCTCACTTACAGCGGTAAATTTGAAACTCAAAGTCCTCCATGTATCTCAATGGGAAGTGAGGCGCTATTCTCATTGGTCGCTGTGTGCTGGCGCCGACCAATAAGAATAGCGCCTCACTTACAGCCAGGGGCTGGCTGGAGCCTCTTCCCCTGGGTGGCAGTTAGGTATCCCCGGCCCTGGTTGAGAAGCGGGGGGGTGCTGTCGGGTCCGGTACGGCAGCCTTGAGAAGCGGGGGGGGGGGGACGGGTGCTGTCGGGTCCGGTACGGCAGCCTTGAGAAGCGGGGGGGGGGGGGGGGGACGGGTGCTGTCGGGTCCGGTCCGGCAGCCTTGAGAAGCGGGGGGAGGAGGGTGCTGTCAGGTCCTCACCTCCTCCAGCCGCAAAGCGAGCCCGCCTGCCGCAAACCGTCGCGCCGGCCTCAAAGCGACGCCCGCGGCCGGCCCGTTTCTGCAGGGGGCGGCCCTAATGGTGGACTATACCACCAGCCCAGGGGGCACTTGCCCCCCTGCCACCTGGGCCAGCCCGCCCCTGCTTACAGCGGTAAATTTGAAACTCAAAGTCCTCCATGTATCTCCATAGGAAGTGAGGCGCTATTCTCATTGGTCGCTGTGTGCTGGCGCCGACCAATGAGAATAGCGCCTCACTTACAGCGATAAATTTGAAACTCAAAGTCCTCCATGTATCTCAATGGGAAGTGAGGCGCTATTCTCATTGGTCGCTGTGTGCTGGCGCCGACCAATGAGAATAGCGCCTCACTTACAGCGCTAAATTTGAAACTCAAAGTCCTCCATGTATGTCAATGGGAAGTGAGGCGCTATTCTCATTGGTCGCTGTGTGCTGGCGCCAACCAATAAGAATAGCGCCTCACTTACAGCGGTAAATTTGAAACTCAATGTCCTCCATGTATCTCCATAGGAAGCGAGGCGCTATTCTCATTGGTCGCTGTGTGCTGGCGCCGACCAATGAGAATAGCGCCTCACTTACAGCGGTAAATTTGAAACTCAAAGTCCTCCATGTATCTCCATAGGAAGTGAGGCGCGAAGCTCATTGGTCGCTGTGTGCTGGCGCCGATCAATGAGAATAGCGCCTCACTTCCCATTGAGATACATGGAGGACTTTGAGTTTCAAATTTAGCGGTGTAAGTGAGGCGCTATTCTTATTGGTCGGCGCCAGCACACAGCGACCAATGAGAATAGCGCCTCACTCCCTTTGAGATATAATGGAGGACTTTGAGTTTCAAATTCACCGCTGTAAGTGAGGCGCTATTCTTATTGATCGGCGCCAGCTTATCTTACTCTTGCCTTGTACCTTCTATTCTTCCTACCATAATGTCCTTCTCTAGTGATTTTTCTCTTTGTATGATGTGTCCAAAGAAGGCAAGTCGTAGCTTGGTTCCTTGCTTCAAGTGACATTGATTTGTTCCAAAATGGATTTATTTGTTCTTCTTGCCATCGATGGTATTTATAACATACTTCTCCAGCACCACATTTCAAAGGTGTTGATTCCTCTTCTGTCTTGTTTCTTTATTGTCCATGTTTCACTTTCGTATATTGCTACAGAAAAGATGAGACTGTACGAGCCTTGTCTTTGTTGCTAGTGAAATATCCCTTGATATGAAGACCTCTTCCAGTGATGTCATTGTTGATTTTCCCATAGCTATTTTCCTATTGACTTATGGTGTTGTTGCTGCAATCTTGATTGATCATTGTTCCGAGTAAGTTGAATTCCTTTACCACTTCTAGTTCATCGCCATCCATCTCAAATGTATCCTTGTCGTACCAGGCAGTAGTCAAAATTTTTGTCTTCTTTGTGTTGAGTAGCAATCCCATATTTGAGCTTTCCATCTTGACACTGTGTATTAAGTCCTTCATTCCATTTACACTTGTTGCTATCAGTGTTGTATCATCTGCGTATCTTAGATTGTTGATGATTCTTTCACCAATTTTGATTTCTTCTTTTTCATCAAGTTGAGCCTTCCTGAATATAGCTTCTGCATATAAATTGAAGAGAAATGGTGACAGGATGCAGCCTTGTCTGGTGCCTCTCTCTAGTTTAAACCATGCTGTTTCACCATATTCCGTTCGGACTGTTGCTTCTTGGTTGATGTAAAGGTTCCTAATGAGGCTGATCAGATGGTTTGACACACCCGTATTCTTCATGGATGGATCCTACAAAGTTTCTGATGATTAACAGAGTCGAAGGCTTTTCTGTAGTCAATGATGCAAAAATAGAGCTCCTTGTTGTATTCTTTGGCCTTTTTCTATGATCAATCTCATGTTAGCAATTACATATCTGTTTCCTCTGCCTTTTCTAAAACCTGCTTGTTCCTCTGGCAACTTTTTGTTAAAGTAAGGATGTAGCTGTCTTTGTAGGATCTTCAACAGTATTTTGCTGGCATGAGGTATGAGCCCAATGGTCTGATAGTTTCAATAATTAGTAGTGACGCACCCAGGGCAGGGTACTCAGCTCTCAGGCTCGGTCTGGGATGTCACGGGTGGCTGCCCGAGGCTGTGGCCCTGGTGGTCAATGGTTAAAATAAAGAAAATAAAGTATATAAGTTTGTGACACCACCTGCAGTACCTGGTGATGCTCACCAGCGCTGCTACAGTCCTCCGGGTGGCGATGGTATTGCGGCAATGATGGTGTAGTCCTCCGCAGGCAGGACTGGACCGCCGGGGCAGCGATTCTGTAAGGAAACAGTTCATGCAAGGAAAGATGCAGCAAAGAGTCGAGACAGTCACTTCACCGGGTACTTTACTGAAAAACCTTTCATAATCATCACAGTTATTCAGTGCAGTAAGTTGTTACAGCGACAAATGGCTAAGGGTACTGCAAGTGGACTTTATGGTTGATAGATGGACCCCTCACTCTGTGCCGTTCTTTCTTTCCCTTGCCTCCCAGTGGCGGTGAAGTCTGATCTCGTAAAGATTAATCCTGCTGTTCCTCGTCTTTATCTCCCCTGCACCCATCGGGTGAACCTTCTTAGTGATCACCACGGTCGCCTACCGTGGGTCTGATTCCTCTCTGGTGGGCTCTTTGGGAGTCGGGGCTGTATCTGAAGATAACCTGAAGATAACCCCAATCATCGGGTTTCTGTGAGCCTTGTAGATTCTCACAGGCGCGGGCCCCGGTACCCGGTTTCCTTCCTGGGGAAAACTCCCTGGTTACTGTGCTCCCCACATTGAGTGAACTCTCGTTTGAGCTTCTTTCTCCTTTCTCTCCTTTCTGGGATCTCTTCTGCTTGTCTTGGGTCCCGCAGCCGAGGAGTCCCTTCTTGCTCCCCCCAGGCCGACTGCCTGGCTCCTTGAGTCCTAAACTAAACTGAACTAACTCTCTAGTTCCCCCTGGAGGTCACTATATTACCTACCGGATCCCTCCCACCTGCTGGCTAGTGTGGGGTGTGAGTTCTAGGGTTCCACCTACTGGCCA
Organism: Allobates femoralis; assembly: GCA_033576535.1. Taxonomy (NCBI): domain Eukaryota; kingdom Metazoa; phylum Chordata; class Amphibia; order Anura; family Aromobatidae; genus Allobates; species Allobates femoralis. The sequence goes on from JARQOC010000005.1 coordinate 396,471,391, forward strand.
TAATTCCACTTCCAGTGGGGCGACTACACCGCTTTTATGGGTGCAGTACCCCTTTTGTGGCACCTACATCATGGGGCGCCACAGTAGCATCCCTCTTCTTCGGAATACGAATAAACACTGATCTTGTCCAGTCCTTGGGCCATTTACTAGTAGTCCATATCTGTTGACGCAGGCTTGTGATGATTTTTATTGCTGTTTCAGAAGACTTTATTAGCTGTATTGGAATATTGTCACATCCGGGCACTTTGTTTTTTCGACAGAAGCTTTATTACAGCAAAGACGAATGCTTTCAAGATGTTCGTGTTCACTTTTATGTTCAGTGTCAGTTTCTTCCCGTATCAATGACTCATTTTTGTAGAGATGCTCCGTATATTCTTTCCATGTTTCCTTGATCTGTTGTGGTACAGTTAGTTTGTTCTCGTTGTCGTCTTTCTGCATTCCCACTCTTGGTTGAAACATTTGACGTATCTCTTTGACTGCCGAGACCCACCCACCGGTTCTCACCGCCGCGCAATGAGCAATGCAGACAAATGGGATATCTTTTCCATACTTTATTGAGGGTATAAACGTAACACCACTCATATGTAATTGAAAAAGTGGTTGGATTGTTTTGGCCGCAGCTCAACCGTAGGCACCGATCTGCCTTATAAAACCAGAGGGGTAGACGTCCGATGGCACAGCTGTCCCTGGCAGGTTGGCTCTCACCAGCGCCCTCATCCACCAGCTGCGACTTAGTACTTCAATGTAGCCAACATTAGGGAGGGAGGGCGGGCGATGCTCACCCTGTGAGCAGTATGGTAAAGAGGAAGAGGATGACTGAGGGCAAAGCTTATAAGGCCCGGGGGAGGGCCTGCAAGGTGATGAGGGGAGCAGGCGCTGCCGATTACTCAGCGGGGAGGAGCAGGGGTTGTTATAACAGGGCTCGACAGTCAGATGCAGCGGGCAGCATACGCAGCCGCAGTGCCTTCCAGACTGCCGAGACCCACCCACCGGTTCTCCCCACCGTGCAATGAGCAATGCAAACACATGGGATATCTTTTCCATACTTTATTGAGGGTATAAACGTAACACCACTCATATGTAATTGAAAAAGGGGTTGGATTGTTTTGGCCGCAGCTCAACCGTAGGCACCGATCTGCCTTATAAAACCAGAGGGGTAGAGGCCCGATGGCGCTGCCGTCTGCGGCAGGTTGGCTCTCACCAGTGCCCTCATCCACCAGCCAAGGAGTAGTGAGGGCATAAGCCCGAGCTGCGACCCCCACCGAACAACCACGAAACTTGGACTGCTCCGTCCTGCACCTGAAAGAGAAATTCACCAAACCGAACTTGCTTATGTGTAAGCATCTTCCATGACCAAATGGCCCTTGACCAAACCAAATGGTAAATGTGCCCGCCGGGCAGCCCTGATCAGCAAACTACGGTCAGAGTTTTCCAACCTGGACCGACACCATCTGAAAAGAAACGATTAGCATCTCCATGGTCTTTTTTACACGATGCCCAAAGTGTCAGGTAAACATCTTCCATTGCCAACTTACCGTATATACTCGCGTATAAGCCGAGTTTTTCAGCCCAAAATTTGGGCTGAAAAGTCCCCCCTCGGCTTATACGCGAGTATACAGAACTGAGGGAGGTATACAGGCCCCCCCATCAAGATCCAGGGCCCCCCCCCCATTGCGCGGCAAACCTGTAAAGTAAAATCATACTTATCACTGTCCTGTCGCGCTGTCCCGCCGCTGCCGACATGACGATTCCGGGCTTCATTCAGCGTCTTCCGGCGGCTTCCTGTGGTCGCGGGCAATGACGTCATTGCCCGCGACCACAGGAAGCCGCCGGAAGACGCTGAATGAAGCCGGGGATCGTCATGTCGGCAGCGGCGGGACAGCGTGACAGGACAGTGATAAGTATGATTTTACTTTACAGGTTTGCCGCGCAAGGGGGGGGCCCTGGATCTTGATGGGGGGCCTGTATACCTCTGGGGCTGCTGCTGTATACACTCCTGGGGCTGGTGCTGAATACACCCCTGGGGCTGCTGCTGTATACACCCCTGGGGCTGCTGCTGTATACACCCCTGGGGCTGCTGCTGTATACACCACTGGGGCTGCTGTATACTACCTAAGGGATGCTGTATACTACCTCTGGGGCTGCTGTATACTACCTCTGGGGCTGCTGTATACTACCTCTGGGGCTGCTGTATACACCACTAGGGCTGCTGTATATACATCTGGGGCTGTATATACCTCTGGGGCTGCTGTATACTACCTCTGGGACTGCTGTATACACAACTGGGGCTGCTGTATACTCATTAGGGCTGCTGTATATACCTCTGGGGTTGTATATACCTCTGGGGCTGCTGTATACTACCTCTGGGGCTGCTGTATACACCACTGGGGCTGCTGTATACTACCTAAGGTCTGCTGTATATACCTCTGGGGCTGTATATACCTCTGGGGCTGCTGTATACTACCACTGGGGCTGCTGTATACACCTCTGGGGCTGCTGTATACTAACCACTGGGGCTGCTGCTGTATATACCACTGGGGCTGCTGCTGTATACTACCACTGGGGCTGCTGTATATATCTCTGGGGCTGCTGTATACCACACTGCTGGGGGCTGTATACCTGTGCTGGGGTCCACCCTCGGCTTATACACGAGTCAATAGGTTTTCCCAGGTTTTGGGGGCAAACGTAGGGGGGTCGGCTTATACACGAGTATATACGGTAAATGGTTCCGTTTTCACGTGTCTGTTAAGACCCCGGCTAAATGTATGTCTAAACATATGTACCTGCGTGAATTCATCTATGGGCCTGATCCTTGCCACCCACATATTATTACATGTGTAATTTCTTACATGTCAGCATTACCTGTAATTACCTGTACGTACCCAGCACTGCCTAGCCGGGATTGTGTGGGGCATGATTGAGTTCAGGCACTTTCAGACGTTGGATGTAATCGAGATAGACCTCTGTAGGAGAGGCCTCAGATTTGTGAAGCAACAATGCCGTTGAAAGAATCCAACCAGGGGATTCAAACCAAGGTGCAGGAGGTTCCCATCCTCCAGAGGCAGGAGCCTTAACCATTAGGCCACTCAGTCTGCACGCCTTGAAGAAAACTATGTGGGACCTCCCACGAAATTCATATCCTTCCGTCCCCTTTTGTTTTTTTTGTTTTTTATTATGCCGCTTATTGTTATCCAGCCTTGTAATTCCAAATGAAGCTGGTGGACCCACGTCATTGACTACCTTGTACAACCAGGTCTTACCGTAGACTCTATGAAGCAGGGATCACTGCCAACCGCATCCTTGATGACGGCTGGTCCTTGACGCAGGCATGCAGGCTCATGGTTGGATAGTGGTCCTAAGATTGCGAAATTAAACGAAGCAAAGATTCGGTTACCTCGTTGACATGGAATGATAATCTTGCTCTTAAAGGTACGGACAGGCCGGTGCTGAAGGGTATGGTGCTATGGTGAAAATGCTGACAGACCGGAAACTATCAAGTGTAAGCCCTGTGCCAGGCTAGCCTCTACTCCATAGGCGATTGTTAACATACCATGACAGGCAAAAGCTGGGTGATATTGTTGAATAGATCAGGAAGCTAAAAGGTGTGTACCCCAAGAACCGAATATCACCTGCGCCGTAGGCGAGTATTACCTGCGAACCTGCACATGCACACCCCTACCCATTCGTGTTAACTAAGCCACCTAATATAATAATACGGTTGGCTTTTAAGCTGCCTTTTTAGAGCCTGGTCCTGTGTGTCGGTGAGACAATAGTTCAATGGCCTGAACACCTGAGGATCCAGCGTGGGGATTGTAATGACTGATCTACCGCCCCAGCAACTTTTGTTGTAACAATGGGAACAGTTGCCAAACATTTGTAGACATGTTATGTGCCTCCTTAAACTTATACTACCCTGTTATTTATTAATGACAAATGGTGTTTTACTAATTTATTTCGTTTGCGTATTTTACTTTTTTTTTTTTTGAAACACCCATGGGGAAAACAGCCGCGTGCCAATTAGTTAATTAATAGGCCCATATGTAGCTGACCAGGCAATCAGGGTTGCAGGTGGATGTCTGAAACAAGCAATCAATTTTATTCAGCGGGGTGTGTGGAGCAAACTAGGAGGGATTGTGCAGCTACTACCTGCAGACATAAGGCATGAGTGATAGATTAAATTGCACCTATCGCTGACCAATGTGTTCCCATCTGCACACATGGCGCCTAAGATTTGTTATTTAATTGAAAGCCCAGTGAAAGGCATGGGGAACTGTGAGGCGCAAAAACAAAACGCTTGGAGGAACCTATCTGCTGTCCCCTGAAGTTAATTGCAAATAACGGACCTGAATACCCATTCTACATATCTGGGCAAACCGAGACTCGCCCCAGACCAATTGGTAGGTTGAGGACTCGCACCTGTGTTGACCTGTACCTGTGGCATGCCATGGGTAAAGAAACTAACAATTATAATGATGATGAGAATGAAATCCTCTTGCAATGGGCACGATATAACTTCGTTTTCATCCTGTGTGTGCTGTGCTTATTCGCACCTCGCTGCCATTGCGATGTGTTCCATGCACATGTTTTGGATAGCTAAGCGGTGGATATACCCAAATATCTAATTTAAGTTCCTGGAAAGCAGGTGATGGATATTGAGGGGGAGGGTTGGCAAGGATAACTTTAACATAATTAATCTGTCATTTCTTTTTTTTTTGACAATAAATTTTTATTGAGATTTATTCAAACAAACAAACAAGTATAACTTGTACCACGTATACAACAAGGAACAAAGAAACCTGAGCAGCAGGTAAACATTTGCAGCAACAAGCCATATGCAAAAAATCGTAGCCAGGTACCTGTGCCAATACATTAAAATGACATATAACCTACTGGGGGGGGGGGGGGAAAGAAGGGGGTATACGGGAAGGGGTTGGGGAAGAAAAGGGAAGAGGGGGGTTAAATAGGGAAGGGTGAAAAGTGTGAAAAGGCCTCAGAGAAATATCACACAAATAACGTTCGCCATTCCATAGCATCATAGGTGAAATGATTCAGCAATTATGCAGTGTAGTGCTAAAATTAGACAGTGGTAGGAAGAGATTAAGCCCATCTACAGTTGCCAGGGGAGAGTGTTGAATGGCGAAGAGATCCACGGATCCCACCACATGGCCAGCCTCCTCCTTCCCTTAACGTCATGAGCCAAAGTTGCTTCATACAGAAGGTGTAAGTTGACACGTGCAACTAGTTCATCTTTGTCAGGTATGGAAGAAGATTTCCAGTATTTCGTGATGCATTGCCTAGCGGCCACCAGAATATTAGTTAATATCGGTCGGAGGGGAGAGGGCCAGTCCACCAGATCAATGCCTAAAAGAGCTAATTGGGGTGTGAAGGTACAGTCAACTCCCGTTACAGATGTGATCAGAGACGCCACAGAAGCCCAAAAGCTCTGAAGGCGAGGGCAGTGCCACCATACATGTTGGATAGTCCCGGGTTGTCCACAGCCCTTCCAACAAAGGGAAGAAGCCGCAGACAAGCCAGAAGCAAACTTTGCAATCCTGATAGGTGAAAGATACCAGTCCAACTGAAGCTTTTTTGCTTGCTCCAGATGGTTGATACAGGTTGAGTACTTGGCCGCATGTACCGCAGCTAATCGCCATTGATCCAGAGAGGACGAGAAGTCCAAACGCTCTTCCCACTTAAACATGTAGGGAAGTTTGGCACTATTCCTCTCGCCTACCAGAGCCCTGTAAACCGTAGCAACCCCTCTGTCTGTGACAGTCCGAGGTTTAAAAAATCTCTGTAGAGTGTCTTGAAAAGGTATAGCAGTTATGTCAGGGAGCTGGACATGGCTAAGGTAGTGGCGTAACTGTAGATAGCGAAAAAACGTGTGATGGGGGAGGTCAAACTTGGAGGCTAGTGTCGTAAAGTCCGTCAGTCCATGTTGGTCCCAGGCCTGCTCCAAAGTCGTCAAGCCACAAGCCCTCCAGTGTGCAAGGGAGAGTGACTCAACCGAACACTCCACCACCGTCAAGGAGATGTATCTGTATAAGAAGGGGAAGTAAGTTCTCCCCATGCGGGACCAGATCTTCAGAAGGGCAACCATTGGGCGGAGATACGTAGAGGAAACTGTCAGCTGCAGAAGATTAACTTCAAGAAGAAGTCTAGTTGATGCCCGTTAGGCGAGAGAGGATTCAATCTGTACCCACAGAGGGCCCCCGGAGTCATCCCACCAGAGCTTTGCTGCTACAATATGGACAGCTATGTGATAAGAGTGAATGTCCGGCACTCCCACACCCCCCTAGGAGTGCAGAAGGGTCAGAACATGAAAACGGACCCTCGGGGGTTTGTGGTTCCATATGAATCTAGATAAACACGTCTGGAAGGCGTTAATACACCTTTTTGGGAACGTAAGGGGCAAACATCTGAGTATGTAAAGTATTTTAGGTAGGTAAACCATTTTGACAACCTGAATCCTCGCCATCCAGGACAGGAAAAGACCATTCTGAGCTGATAGATCACACTTGATATCTGCCAGCAATGCGTCACAGTTAGTCTGAACAATTTTAGACGTCTGCATGAGGCGTACACCTAAGTAGGTTATACCCTCAGCAGCCCACTGAAAGGGAAATTTATCTAGAAGCTCTGTTCGCATTTGTGGGGTGAAGTTGACAGGATAGATGGAAGACTTGGAAAGGTTTAGTTTATATAGAGACGCTGCAGAAAATTCTTCTAGGAGGTCCATTATGCGGGGGATTGTGGTGGCGAGGTCCGTGCAGACAAAGATGACATCGTCTGCGTATAAGCCAATCTTATGGTCTACCGAACCCACCCTAAGGCCCCGAATGTTTGGATCCCCACGCACTATCGCTCCATCACCAGGGCAAATATGAGGGGAGGCAGCGGACAGCCCTGTCTCGTGCCGTTGGTGATGTCAAATCTAGCGGACAAGAATCCTGCAGCTCTGACCGAGGCACTTGGTGACGAGTACAGGGCCATAACCGATCTGGCAATGTCGCCCTCAAATCCAAACCTCCGCAGGACCTCCCTTAGGTATCCCGAGTGCACCCTATCAAACGCCTTCTCAGCGTCCAAAGAAAGGAGTGCACTGGGGGCCGAATTGCGCTCCAACAAAAGGTCCACCATTCTTCTCGTACCATCAGAGGCCTGCCTATTGGGAACAAAGCCCACCTGATCTAGGCCCACCAGGGACGGCAGAACCGTTGCAATCCTGGTGGCGAGAAGCTTAGCAAAGATCTTCACATCACAGTTGAGGAGCGCGATCGGTCGAAAATTACCAGGGGAGGTAGGGGCCTTGCCCGGTTTAGGTATCGTGGTGATAATCGCCTCCAAGCCCTCGCTCCGAATCACACCATCACTCCTCCAGCCGTTAAAAAGTCGGAGGAGGAATGGAGAGAGCAGGGGGGCGAAGGTGCCGTAGTACGAGAAGGGAAAGCCATCCGGGCCTGGGGCCGAACATTTTTTGGCAGAGCGAATAATGTCTAGAACCTCTCGTTCCGCAAAGGTGGCGTTAAGATAGGTTAGTTGTGAAGAAGTGAGCCTGGGGAGTTTCGCTTTAGCTAGAAAAGACTGTATCGAGGTCGGTGTAGGTTGGGGGACATCAGTGGATCCTTAAGATTATATAGTGCTAAGTAATATTTACGAAACTCATCCGCAATTTGGAGGGGGTTACGTATTTTGTCCCCCGACAGCTTAACAATATGAGAAATCCTAGTCTGGATCTGTCGTTTTTTAATGCGCCTGGAGAGCAGAGTTCCCGCTCTATCGCCCATAGCATAGAATTGTGCTCTCATCTTTCTCAAGTTGTGTTCCACTTTGCTTAAAAGGAGTGTTCGTAATTGATGTCTACAGTCTGATAGGGCACTATAGACCGCTTGGGATGGGGCAGACCTGTGTTGCCGTTCCAGAGATCTAAGTCTGATAGGGTTTTAAAGGCCAAGTCCCTCTCCCTCTTTAGCCGGGAGGCCAATTGGAGAAGTCTCCCCCGCAGTACCGCTTTGTGGGCGAACCACAAAATGTCAGGCTGAACATCAGGAGTGTCGTTCTGTACAAAGAAGTCCTTCAGGCAGGCTGTGATGTGGTCCACATTCGCGGGCGGAACTAGTAAGTGGTCATTAAGTCTCCATTGCAAGGGCGGTCGTATATTAGAGGGGTCACTGAGTGTCAAGAAGACAGGGGCGTGGTCCGACCAAGTAATGTCTCCAAGTTCAGTCGACTCACAGATCGAGAGGAGTAAGTCCTCCACCAAAAAATAGTCAATACGACTATACGTACGAAAGCGTGGGGATAGGTATGTATAGTCACGTTCGTCTCCATGGAAATAGCGCCACACGTCATGTAAATGATGGGTTGGTAGTAGCGTAGACAAGTCACCACGGAAGGGTCTGGGGGAGGAACAGTCCATACGTCTGTCAGGAGGAAGGTTGAAATCACCTGCAATTATCCTACGCCCTGTCAATAACGGGTCAAATTTGTCAAGCAGCTGTCTGAAGTACTTAATTTGACCCGTGTTGGGACCATAAACAGATAGCAATGAATATTTCACATTATTAATACAAGCATTTAGCAACAAAAATCTGCCTGCTGGATCCGACATGACATCTAGTAACTGAAATTCCACAGTCCTGTGAACAAAGACGGCGACACCTGCTGATTTAGCGGTAGCGTTTGCAAAGTACTGGACCGGGTAATCTTTTGAAGCCACCCGGACATTGTCCTTTTCGAGTAAATGAGTTTCCTGCAAGAAAATAACATCGCATCGAAGCCTTTTCAGTTGTTGCCTTAGAAGGCCCCACTTTGCGGGTGAGTTGAGTCCATTCACATTTAAAGTCATCATAGAGAGACTCATGGCGACTATCCGCAATGGCCTTAGGCAATAGAGTGGATACCAACCTCAATGAGGCCAATTAGGGGAAAGAGGAGGGCAGGGTGAAGGGGAGGAGAGATATGAGGAACACCGGGAGGCGGGGGAGGGGTGGAAGGGGTTGGGGTAACACTACTAAACAAATAAACACATAAACGGTACCGGAATTGAGAAGAGTAAGGAAAAGAGTGAAAGAAGGAGGGTTTCTGACAGGAGAATGGAAGGTAAAGAAAAAAGGTAGGTCCCAAGAGGGTAAATCAGATGAGGGTGAGGGCAGGTAGAGCAGAGATAAGAGAGAAGGGAGGGTGAAAAAAGGAGAAGAAACTCAGCTGGGAGGGGGGGAGTAAGAGAAGAGTGTGTTCAGAGGGGGAAAGTAAGAAAGATAGGAAAGGTACACACAGATGGAAAAAGAACACAAATCAAGAAAGAAAAATTCACCCTCAGAGTCTCATTCGAGGGGAAACAAAAGGGGAGAAGCGAGCGTACTGATCCCACTCCTGACAGAGAGGAGAGGGAAATCCTGCCGGAAGATGGAGAAGTTCAGCGGCAGAAGGCTCACAATCAGCCAGAATCTGTGCAATAATCCACGGTTCTCACTGTTCGGGAAAACAAGAAACACCAGAGCCTGCATCCTGCGTAAGTTCAGGGTCCTCCAAGCTACCGAACGTCTTGGTCTCTAGGGGAATCCTCTCCGTTAACTCGTCGGCGTGGGCTAGAGGGTGAGTGAGCTGGGGACGACCATAAGTTCCAGGACTTAAGTGCAGCCTTAAGTTGGGAAGGAGAGGGGAAAGAGTGTTTCACTCCTTTATAGCGGAATCGGACCTTGACCGGGGTCCCCCACGAGTACTGGATTCCTTTGTCACGGAGGATCTGACAGTGCTGAGCAAAGTCCCGTCTTCGGGCAAGGGTGCCTGGGCAAAGATCTGGGAAAACCTTCCATTCCTTATAGTCCCCAGATGTAATGGGGTTGAGCCGCAGAGCCTGAAGGAGGTGATCCCTTAGTTTGGGGTATGCAAAGCTCACGAGTATGTCCCTGGGCAGCTCCCTCCGGATGTGGGTAGGCTTTGGCAGTCTATATGCATTGTCTATGGTCAGATCCAGTGGAGGGGACTCAGGCAGGACAGTTTGCAAAAAGGCAGTCACAGAGTTAATAACATCTTCCTCCCCCACAGTCTCCGGAACACCTCTCAGTTTCACATTGCTCTGTCTGAGCTTATCCTGCAAGTCCCATATAGTAGCGTTCATGGACTTTATGTCTGCCTCTACATGCTGATAGCTATCAGCAAGCTCATTATGAGCAGTCACAAATTCACCCATTTTAGACTCGAGGTGTTGTGTCCTCTCCCCCAGAGCCGCCATTTCCTCCCTTATCTCCCTCACCATCCCCCTCATGTCTCCCTGTAATGATCTGCGGAGGGAGTCCAGGAAGGAGCGGAGGCACTGCTGTGTGACAGGGGGTGAATCATCCTCCCTGTCAGCCCAGTCCTTAGGGCTATAAGAAGAGCGGGGGGACGGTGCTGTATGTGGAGGAGACAAAGCTGGAGGAGCAGGATCTGCCATCTTAGAGCAAGGAGCTGCTGGTCTATCTTGGGGGAAGAAGTCAGTCACCTTTTGTACCGGATCCCGGCGTCTTGACGATTTCCCCGGCATCTCAAGATGTTCTAGGAAGGTTCCCCTCTCCTGTGACGGTGTGGAAGGCACTTGGAGGTCGGTAATTGCCGGTAACAGGGCTCTGGTGTCAGAGCTCCCAGCTTAAGCGTCCTGCATCCTCTGTGTCAGGACACGCCCCCATAATCTGTCATTTCTCAGTGGTAGAGTTACTACAGATTAAAATTCAAAACTTCCAATTTCTACCACTGCCGGGATTATGACGGTCACCCCAGACATATACTATCTATCTAGGCAGCTGCGATATGGCACAGCACAGCAGTTATAGCCGGGTGCAGGCAGACCAAGACTCTCTTTATATAAGCTTCTGATATATATAACCATAGAAGCGAGCTCCGATGCACTGATGAGTCTAACCCAGCCATTTGTGCTTCGCGGTATGCTCTGAAACTATACAGCTGCGAACCCCTCGGCAGATGGTGCAGGGACAATAGGTCCTTGCTGCTAAAATATGAAAGGATTTTAAAAATGTTTATTTATTTATTTTTTTTAATTTTTTTTTAGAGGAACTTATTATTATTCCAAGATTTATTAAGATGGACTTTAGGATTTATTTATACATATATTAATATACATACATACAGCGCTGCACAAACCAACCAGAACAAAGCATCGTAAGTTGGGGTTACCAGTCAGTGATTCAAACCAGTTTTAACTGCTTTGAACAGTTGTGAATGTACAACATTGAATAACAAAATGTGGTGTGACTGGTTTTGGTCAGAAAATGCCAGTTAGCGGCCCCTCAGCTTCAGGTGAGAGCTTGTTTCTGTGAAGAGTGGTTTAGTGTACTTTTCCTCTTAATGTGATTCGTGCCTGTAAAATGGATGTTACTCCACAGAAGAGGTCTAGAATTATTACTATTAATGAACATACAAGTCTGACTGTAAGAGATATCGCTTCCACCGTTGGTATTGGAAAATCTACCGTTTCAAGAATAATTCAATTTGATTAGAAGAAAAAGGTTTGGTACCATGTTAGCCAGTTGAGAAAATGTTGATTGCTCTCAGTGTGAGAAACAAGATAAAAATCTTGTGGTTGTGATACCTTTTAATGGCTAACAAAAATAAAATAAATGATGTTATAAGGCGAGCTTTCGAGACGACTCAGGTCTCTTCATCAGGCATGGTATGACAAGGTATTGAATGACACTCAAAATATATGCATGCACAACTAAAATGATTGGACATTTGACTGCATAAACACTACAGGGACTGGACATTTGGCAAAATGAACAAAGCAGCCTTGGAGAGGATCTTCAATCAGGCAGGCCCAGTGGTCATAAAGTCTCTAGGACACTAATTTATAAAGAAAACCTGGTGTCCAAGATTTCCATGTCTTTGAATAACATTGTTTAGACGTGGTAATGAGCCATAAAACCATCAGCGATGTTCAGTCCGTTCTGTATACAATTGAAACTTCTAATTAGCTTGGATTCACACACTCTTCGATGCTTTTGGGATTTGAAATTACCCCTCAAAATTAAAACCTTCATATTATCAATGTTGTGTCCCTGGCCAGAAAAATGCTCCGCTACTGGAAAATGGATTTTTCATGTGTAATTGTGTGGCGATGAGACCTCATCCTTGCTCTTAGACGTTGCCCAGTCTCCCCAACATAAAAAGACCCCACTGGGCATATGGTGCACATAATTAAATATACCACATTGGAAGAGGAGCATGTGAAAGTCCCAGGAATCTTATAATCCTGCTGTGTGTTGGGGATCTGTATCCTGTCTCTGGTCTCTATGTGAGCACAGGTTTTGCAGCTCTTCACATTGCATGGATAAGTTCCTTTTGGTGTATCTGAGGGTATCAATTTCGGACCATGATGTTTCTTAAATTGGGAGGCTGCCTGTAGCACAGCAAGGGAGGGTCTTTGAATATTATTTTAAGTCGGTCATCCTTGTGTAGGATGTGATGAAGTTTCCTGGCAGTTTTCCTTAGTACCTCAAGCTGTGGGTTGTGCCTTTAATGATCTGATCCTCAATAGAGGTGCGATGGTAGCCCTGGTTTAAAAATGCCTTTTTTAGCGGGTTTAAGTATTCATCCCTTTCCACTGGGTTGGAGCAAATGCGGTTATATCTGAGGGCCTGGCTGTAGACAATGGACTTTTTGATGTGTTTCGGGTGGAAACTCTCCCATCTGAGTTATGTGGGACGGTCAGTCGGTTTCCGATATACCGATGTCTGGAATTAACCATTTAGAATTTTTAAGGTGGTATCCAGAAAGTTGATTTCTGTTTTTGAGTGGTCCAGTGTCAGGTTTATGCTGGGAAGAAATTTGTTGAATTTGTCATGGAAATTTATAAGTTCATGTTCAGTCTCAGTCCAGATTATTAAGATGTCATCAATGAAACGGAAGTACGCCAAGGGTTTGATGGGGCAGGAGGCTAAAAAGTCATTTTCCAGTTTAGCCATGAAGAGGTTGGCATACTGGGGGGCCATTTTGCTTCCCATGGCAGTTCCGGTGCGTTGTAAATACAGTTCTTCACCAAAAGAGAAAATGTTGTGGGTGAGGATGAATCTGGTGAGCTTTAGAACTGATTCAGAAGGGATCCCATTGACTTCAAGAAACAGTCGGCAGGCAGTAAGTCCATCTTCGTGTGGGATGTTAGAATATAAGGACTCCACATCCATGGTGGCTAAGATGGTACTCTTGGGGAGGGGACCTATTGTAGAGAGCTTATTTAGAAGGTCCGTTGTGTCCTGTATATAGCTGTCTGTCCTCCTTACCAGCGGTTTAAGGACATTTTCAACCCACCCAGAGATTCTTTCAGTGAGTGTTCCCACCCCTGAGATGATCGGTGTCCCTGGGTTACCTGGTTTATGAATCTTGGGAAGCATATAGAAAACTCCCATCCTTGGATCCTCAGGAATTAAGTCCAGAAGGTTTGTGGAATCCGTCCCTAAACATTTGATGAGTCTTCTCCCTCATATATTTTGGAGTTTGGTCCTCATCCAGTTTGGTGTAGTATTGTATATCCATCAGCTGTCTGTTTGCTTCTTTGACGTAGTCCTTTGTATGCAGGAGAACAATAGCCCCACCTTTGTCTGCAGGCTTAATAGTGATCTCCTTGTTGTTCTTCAGGCTGTAAATTGCTCTTTTCTCTTGCACAGTAATATTAGATATTTCTGTTGTTTTTTTTTATCTAATATTGTGGATTGTACCAAATATCTGAATGACTCAATATAGTGGTCCAAACTGGTGTTGTGGCCAGGGTCAGGTGTCCAGTCAGAGGTTTTCTTTTTCCTTTGTTGCATTTGTGTTTGGCTGCTTAGAGGCCTCGAGTTCTCTTTATCATCAAAGAACTCCTTCAGTCTCAACCTCCTGAAATATTCTTCCATGTCACTATGCAGTTCAGTTTTGTCTAGAGATTTTGTGGGACAAAATGTGAGACCTCTAGAAAGCACACTGAGTTCTAGATTAGTGGGTTTGTGAGATGACAAATTAATAACACAGAACGTATACAAAGGGATTAGCTGGTCACAGCACCATGAGGTAATCTGCAGGACCTTCAAGTTTCCAGTCCGCACCTGGACGCACGTCCACCCCGGAGAGTTCACATCCGGTTATTATAAATCATTAAAGTCTAAAAAAGAGACAGCGTCACAGACCTTCGATGGTGAAAATTCTAAGCGTCCTTTATTCCATGGTCAACAGAAGCGACGTTTCGACCACTGCTGTGGTCTTTATCAAGCTCAGTATGTTTTACAATTGACCTCTTTAAATAGTGCTCCACCACACCCATAAATCAATGTAAACCAATCACAAACCACATCTATCAATTGATACAAAACACATAAAATACACAACAGTACATAATAAAAATTACATATAAGGTGTTATATATGGTTACCCCATCTTTTTACAAGATAAATTATATATTTTCGCAAGCATAATAGCAATAATCAAAAGTCTAACATGAACACATTGGCACATGAACGGTTAACACCAGTATCCAATCAGTATACACCTGTCAGTTACCATGCCAACATCCACGCAATTAGACACGGATGTTGATACATTTAGATGCTACATCTAGTGAGGCAATCGGTGGAATACATAACCTTACTATCAGGTCCCATTGTACCATAGAGAAACAATCACTAGCCACATCTATAGATGTTTATATCCCATGTGTAAAAATTATTATTCATACCTCCTCATTTATCATCAGCAGACCATTACCTTAGCACCCGATCTAAGCACCCGATCTAGAGTGACTATGCCTAACTCTCCCACGGGTCCATATCTATAGCCACAGATCGGCATGTCACGCATCATATCATGTGCACCGGCTGCAAGCACCAGCGTTGTACAGAGAGCTGGGGACAAGTGCGCATGCTCCATGCATTCCCGTTCTATAACCAATCACGTCTCACAGCTCATCGCAAGCCATTACCGTCCCGTTGGTAAAACTAAATCTGATAGGTCAATACAGCGCTTGCGCTGCCTCCTTATCACCATAGACCAATCACGCTCGGCCATCCCTGTGTTTACATCACCTGACTAGACGTTCCATCATCATCTATTGGTTACTTAGCTCGATACTATACCGTGCCTAGACCAATCGCTGGGCCCATTATAATCACCTACAATCAGCACACCGTAGGTTCAGCGGTGTCAACGTATCCAAGGAGACCGCTCGTTCTCCATAAACACTGGATATATCCCCTGTCCATGTACGATCACAATAACTATTCTTGCATATCTACAGTATTCACCCTATCTAATAGAACACGATGTCTAATATTTCAATCAATCTATTCCATTACCAATGGTCTGTTATCCCATACAAAGCATGTAATAACCCTTCTCACCGATCACCACCACCATGACCGTGCATTAGCCTCACATCTATAATTGTGTTGTATAAATCTCATGACTATATACAACAACAATACGGATCATACTGAAGGTGACTGGTGTAAACCTGGACTTATTAATTTATAATACCCGTAGTGCATGCTCAATAATATCTATACAGAACCCTATTGAATGGAATCCCAATTTCTATATTAGATGTCCACAAATTATGTCCATATTCAGTTCTTATCACTGCTCCTCATTATTGAATGTCCAAATCAACAAATATATATCCATAACTTTTCTCAAGGGGTACCTCAACACCATGTTATACGAGTCAAGTGCAGCTAAAAGAGAATACAAAAGATAAAAACAAAAACAGAGTTATCAGCAGCAGGTTCCAATATACTGATTTACCTTAATAAACAACTTCTTTGATTGTATTCAATATTCAAACCCTTAGGGTGTAGTGTGTCTAGCTCAAATATCCACCTTCTTTCTTTATCGTGAAGGAGGGCCAACCTATCACCCCTCTTCGTGGCATTGGGACATCATCTATTACCCTGAATCGTAACTGATTGACCGAATGTCCACAGTCATTAAAATGTTTAGGCACCGGCAATTCCACCCTATTGGTCCTAATAGTACTTTTGTGTTTGGAAATTCTATCCTTAATTGCCATCGTGGTCTCTCCCACGTAGAAGAGACCACAAGGGCAGGAAATAAGATATATTACGAAGTCACTATTGCAGGTATATCTTTTTCTAATCATATATTTCCTGCCGGATCTGGGGTGAAAGAACATTTGTCCTTTTACCATGTTACCACATTGGGCACAACCCAGACATGGGAAATTTCCCAAGCTGGGGATGCTCAACGTCCTCTGTACATCCCTTTTGGAACTACCCACATCTGTTTTAACAATCCTGTCCTTAATGTTACGATTTCTCCTATATGAGAATAATGGTTGGTTGGAAAATTGTTCAATCTCACGACCTCTACTCAATAGCGGCCAATGTCTACGTACAATACCACTCAATCTACCACTCAAATGATTATAGTTGGTAACAAATGGGATCCTCTTGTCTTCCTTGATCTTTATTTTAGGAGTCAATAACGTTTCTCTCTTCATATTTACGGTTTTTTCTTTATATTGCATCACAATAGCCCTAGGATACCCTCGCTTTAGAAACCTCTCACACATAGTTTCAAGTCTTATATCTACCTTATCTTCATCAGAAACTATTCTTCTCACCCTCAATAGCTGACTCCAAGGTAAAGATTGGACCATCCTCTGTGGATGTTGGCTTGTGTACAGAAGGGTGCTGTTCCTATCAGTCTTTTTAACAAAAAGATCCGTCTGTAGTTTGTTCCCATTCTTGTATATTAACGTATCTAAGAATTGTATATTATCGCGGGAACATTCCATTGTAAATTTCAACTCAGGGAAAATATTATTAAGGGAGTCAAAAAAGACATTTAGACCCTCCCTATCTCCCTTCCATATTTCAACTCCCTTCATAATTTCAACTCAGGGAAAATATTATTAAGGGAGTCAAAAAAGACATTTAGACCCTCCCTATCTCCCTTCCATACAAAAGTATGGAAGGGAGATAGGGAGGGTCTAAATGTCTTTTTTGACTCCCTTAATAATATTTTCCCTGAGTTGAAATTTACAATGGAATGTTCCCGCGATAATATACAATTCTTAGATACGTTAGTATACAAGAATGGGAACAAACTACAGACGGATCTTTTTGTTAAAAAGACCGATAGGAACAGCACCCTTCTGTACACAAGCCAACATCCACAGAGGATGGTCCAATCTTTACCTTGGAGTCAGCTATTGAGGGTGAGAAGAATAGTTTCTGATGAAGATAAGGTAGATATAAGACTTGAAACTATGTGTGAGAGGTTTCTAAAGCGAGGGTATCCTAGGGCTATTGTGATGCAATATAAGGAAAAAAACGTAAATATGAAGAGAGAAACGTTATTGACTCTTAAAATAAAGATCAAGGAAGACAAGAGGATCCCATTTGTTACCAACTATAATCATTTGAGTGGTAGATTGAGTGGTATTGTACGTAGACATTGGCCGCTATTGAGTAGAGGTCGTGAGATTGAACAATTTTCCAACCAACCATTATTCTCATATAGGAGAAATCGTAACATTAAGGACAGGATTGTTAAAACAGATGTGGGTAGTTCCAAAAGGGATGTACAGAGGACGTTGAGCATCCCCAGCTTGGGAAATTTCCCATGTCTGGGTTGTGCCCAATGTGGTAACATGGTAAAAGGACAAATGTTCTTTCACCCCAGATCCGGCAGGAAATATATGATTAGAAAAAGATATACCTGCAATAGTGACTTCGTAATATATCTTATTTCCTGCCCTTGTGGTCTCTTCTACGTGGGAGAGACCACGATGGCAATTAAGGATAGAATTTCCAAACACAAAAGTACTATTAGGACCAATAGGGTGGAATTGCCGGTGCCTAAACATTTTAATGACTGTGGACATTCGGTCAATCAGTTACGATTCAGGGTAATAGATGATGTCCCAATGCCACGAAGAGGGGGTGATAGGTTGGCCCTCCTTCACGATAAAGAAAGAAGGTGGATATTTGAGCTAGACACACTACACCCTAAGGGTTTGAATATTGAATACAATCAAAGAAGTTGTTTATTAAGGTAAATCAGTATATTGGAACCTGCTGCTGATAACTCTGTTTTTGTTTTTATCTTTTGTATTCTCTTTTAGCTGCACTTGACTCGTATAACATGGTGTTGAGGTACCCCTTGAGATAAGTTATGGATATATAGTTGTTGATTTGGACATTCAATAATGAGGAGCAGTGATAAGAACTGAATATGGACATAATTTGTGGACATCTAATATAGAAATTGGGATTCCATTCAATAGGGTTCTGTATAGATATTATTGAGCATGCACTACGGGTATTATAAATTAATAAGTCCAGGTTAACACCAGTCACCTTCAGTATGATCCGTATTGTTGTTGTATATAGTCATGAGATTTATACAACACAATTATAGATGTGAGGCTAATGCACGGTCATGGTGGTGGTGATCGATGAGAAGGGTTATTACATGCTTTGTATGGGATAACAGACCATTGGTAATGGAATAGATTGATTGAAATATTAGACATCGTGTTCTATTAGATAGGGTGAATACTGTAGATATGCAAGAATAGTTATTGTGATCGTACATGGACAGGGGATATATCCAGTGTTTATGGAGAACGAGCGGTCTCCTTGGATACGTTGACACCGCTGAACCTACGGTGTGCTGATTGTAGGTGATTATAATGGGCCCAACGATTGGTCTAGGCACGGTATAGTATCGAGCTAAGTAACCAATAGATGATGATGGAACGTCTAGTCAGGTGATGTAAACACAGGGATGGCCGAGCGTGATTGGTCTATGGTGATAAGGAGGCAGCGCAAGCGCTGTATTGACCTATCAGATTTAGTTTTACCAACGGGACGGTAATGGCTTGCGATGAGCTGTGAGACGTGATTGGTTATAGAACGGGAATGCATGGAGCATGCGCACTTGTCCCCAGCTCTCTGTACAACGCTGGTGCTTGCAGCCGGTGCACATGATATGATGCGTGACATGCCGATCTGTGGCTATAGATATGGACCCGTGGGAGAGTTAGGCATAGTCACTCTAGATCGGGTGCTTAGATCGGGTGCTAAGGTAATGGTCTGCTGATGATAAATGAGGAGGTATGAATAATAATTTTTACACATGGGATATAAACATCTATAGATGTGGCTAGTGATTGTTTCTCTATGGTACAATGGGACCTGATAGTAAGGTTATGTATTCCACCGATTGCCTCACTAGATGTAGCATCTAAATGTATCAACATCCGTGTCTAATTGCGTGGATGTTGGCATGGTAACTGACAGGTGTATACTGATTGGATACTGGTGTTAACCGTTCATGTGCCAATGTGTTCATGTTAGACTTTTGATTATTGCTATTATGCTTGCGAAAATATATAATTTATCTTGTAAAAAGATGGGGTAACCATATATAACACCTTATATGTAATTTTTATTATGTACTGTTGTGTATTTTATGTGTTTTGTATCAATTGATAGATGTGGTTTGTGATTGGTTTACATTGATTTATGGGTGTGGTGGAGCACTATTTAAAGAGGTCAATTGTAAAACATACTGAGCTTGATAAAGACCACAGCAGTGGTCGAAACGTCGCTTCTGTTGACCATGGAATAAAGGACGCTTAGAATTTTCACCATCGAAGGTCTGTGACGCTGTCTCTTTTTTAGACTTTAAAAATTAATAACACAGCTGACAGTACCTGTGTCCTTCTGGAAGTTATGCTCCATGCTATTGTGGTTATGAGAAACATGACTGGTGTTCGAGTATAATCCTGCTTTCAGTTGGAGTCTGTACAGCTTTTTCTTCTTGTTGTATATAAGGTATGATTGCAGTGAAGTATAGAAATGTTGCATCCTCTGTTGTATGTTATCAGTAATGGCCACTTTACACGCGTCTATATTTCTAGCTTAACCACAGGTAACTTACTGGCTGCAGTGAAATCATGGAGACATTATTCCATTTGTACACAGCAACAAGATAGAACCATGTCTCCATGATTTCACTGCAGCCAGTAAGTTACCTGTGGATAAGCTAGAAATGTAGCCGCGTGTAAAGTGGCCATAAGTGTGCTCCTTAAAGTTTGTATTTCCCTCTGGATCTTTTTCTTGTTGCTGTAGGAAACATGAATAAGGTGATTCCGTAGTCTCTCCGAAGTCCTGTAGCAAAGGTGTTGTTAATACTGAGTATTGTGGGTATTCTGAAGAGGATTCTTTAAGCTTAGTCCTTTGGGTATTAAATGTTCTTTCTTGCATCTGGTTAAAAAGAAAATATTGCTGTCCAGTTGTGCTACCATCCCACCTCCATTGATGATCAGATCATTAAAGCCACAAGGATCCCTAGAAGTCAAGCGCTCCAAAACAGAGAAAAAGAAGAGAACCATCGTGTTCCTCTGGTGGTGACCTACAACCCACAGCTTGAGGTATTAAGGAAAACTGCCAGGAAACTTCATCACATCCTACACAAGGATGACCGACTTAAAATAATATTCAAAGACCTTCCCTTGCTGGGCTACAGGCAGCCTCCCAATTTAAGAAACATCATGGTCCGAAGTTTGATGCCCTCAGATACACCAAAAGGAACTTATCCATGCAATGTGAAGAGCTGCAGCTCACATAGAGACCAGAGACAGGATACAGATCCCCAACACACAGCAGGATTATAAGATTCCTGGGACTTTCACATGTTCCTCTTCCAATGTGGTATATTTAATTATGTGCACCATATGCCCAGTGGGGTCTTTTTAAGTTGGGGAGACTGGGCAACATCTAAGAGCAAGGATGAGGTCTCATCATCACACAATTACACACGAAAAAATACATTTTCCAGTAGCGGAGCATTTTTCTGGCCAGGGACATAACATTGATAATATGAGGGGTAATTTCAAATCCCAAAAGCATCGAAGAGTGTGTGAATCCAAGCTAATTAGTTGTTTCAATTGTATACAGAACGGACTGAACATCGCTGATGGATTTATGGCTCAATACCACATCTAAACAATGTTGTTCAAAGACATGGAAATCTTGGACACCAGGTTTTCTTTATAAATTAGTGTCCTAGAGACTTTATGACCACTGGGCCTGCCTGATTGAAGATCCTCTCCAAGGCTGCTTTGTTTATTTTGCCAAATGTCCAGTCCCTGTAATGTTTATACAGTCAAATGTCCAATCATTTTAGTTGTGCATGCATATATTTTGAGTTTTATTCAATATCTTGTCATACCATGCCTGATGAAGAGACCTGAGTTGTCTCGAAAGCTCGCCTTATAACATCATTTATTTAATTTTTGTTAGCCATTAAAAGGTATCACAACCACAAGATTTTTATGTTGTTTCTCACACTGAGAGCAATCAACAAGAATAATTCACACACACAATGAAACTGGATTGTTTTCTCCAAAACAAAAAGGGAAATGTGAAAGAAAAAGGAAAACGATACCAAGAACTGATAAGTAAAGACTTGCTTTGTCCAAATTGATCCATCCGCACAGCACCGTGTGCATGCACGCACACACATATATATATATGTATATATATATAAAAAAAATTTTTTATATAATTATTATTTTTTATCTATGTATTTATTTTGGGTGTATGGACCTTTTGAAAGTGATTTAATTGCTTCCTGAAGGTTTAATAACCTATAGCAATGTTTACATCCTGATGATAACTAGAGGAGGCGTGGCGGGTCCCTTGTCTCCCTTGCTCTACAATGTAAATGCGTTTCTGTATGGTGGTAATCGAGCAAATGTCCTGAGTGCTCCAATGTATATATGGCAGTCAGAAACAGTTGAATGGGCTAATTTCTTACTGTCTGACCCATGGACATCGAATTGTGTATTGTGGCTTGCTGCTCTGGGGAGCAGGTGCAAATGGGCATCCTCAATGTTTTCCCAATTTCTGTTTCCACCACGGCCCACAAGAGAGGGTGGTACGCCAGCAGGAGGCCAACCCTTGTATTACTGGGATCCAAAGAGCTAGATCCTCATATAATTGCAGGCATTAAGTGTATATATTATGGCGATATTTGAGAACTAGATACACATATCTCTGCAAAAACATCTGTGCAGCTAGTGGAGGCCAGTTGGTGATTGACGTGCTGTGCACTCACTTACAGTCTGTGCATAACTACTGTATCACATGTATCTGAGTCTGGACTGGTCACTGGTGGTTAAAAGGGGGTTCAGAGATATCTATCCACCCACCTGGCTACCTCTATCTATCCCTCCGTCCAACTCAACTTTTCCCCCGGGTATTGAAAATTGTGTAATTCATGTAAAAGTTGCCTGCAATCTGCTGATGGTCATGTACCTTGAAGACAATGCTAGCAATAATGGAGGTATGAGAGAGTGACCCGCCATCCTTCCTCTACCCCTGCCGGAGCTATCCGCTCCCGCTGCCGACCCCGCTGCCGCTCGCTGTTTGCGGCCAACCGCCGGCCTGGAATCCGCGGGACCGGAAGTGACGCGGCCTCGTCGACAGTGATGTCATCGGAGGCCGCACGGCTTCTGCGCGTGCTCCGGAAGCCCGGGGCCCTTGGCTCCGCCTTCCATCGACAACTGGTCCCGCCGCCTGAGCCAGCCCCGATCTCCACGAGCTCCGGGAGGCCGGAACCTTGGCAGCTGATGCGGGAGGTCCTGCTCTCGGGGCGTTTCTCCAGAGTGGAGTACTGCCCTTTGAGTGTTGAGGCGATCAGGAGAACCCCGACCCCGCCTCCCCCGGAGGCTCCGCTATGCACATGCTGCGGGAGCACTGACTAGGGGGGCTGCGGTGGGGTGGGGGGAACCCCCGACCGCCCCAGCCTTGCGGCGAGTAGGACGCCGCAGTGCTGCGAGCATTACTTGCTCCTCCAGAGAGCACCTGAGCTGAGTCTGGTCGGTAGGAGGCAAATGTGTCCTATGAGCGGCACAACCCAAGGGATCGTACCGCTCAAATTAGGACAGAGGGCAGGTAGTGATGTGTGGGCCGACTGAGAGGGAGCTGGTGCCCACAAATGAGGCGATCTGTTTGTTCCCTCCCGGCCAGTCCTCTCTTACCTCTACTCCCAGGGGCCCATCATCGGTTCGGCGATGCTCACCTTGTGAGCAGTATGGTAAAGAGGAAGAGGATGACGATGGGCAAAGCTTATAAGGCCCGAGGGTGGGCCTGCAAGGTGACGAGGGGAGGAGGCGCTGCCCATTACTCAGCGGGGGGGGAACAGGGGTTGTTATAGCAGGGCTCGACAGTCAGATGCATCGGGCAGCATACGCAGCCGCAGTGCCTTCCAGATCTTTTGGTATGCATTCTTGGTCTTGCGATTCAGATATTTGTTTTCTATCTTTGTAGATAACTTCTGGTAATAAAGTGGTAGTAGAGGCTTTTGTCATGGAGGATATTTTCTCCCAATCTAAATCTGTCCACATTATCATTCATAACCAAATTAATGTCTCTCATACATACGTGAGCATCTGGATAGCTTAAGGAGAAGCTCATCCCATGATTATTTCCAAATTAGCTGTAGGAGTGTTATATGAAAAAATTAACACATTCTCTTTAGAATGTATTACTTCATATGTGAAAACAAAACAATTTTCCAGATCTCTGTGTGTGACCTTAGCTTTCCACCTAACCGATTTGTGTACTTGCTATGAAATTTTTCTACAATACCTGGTGTAGAAAGAGTGTATCGAACATTGTACCCAGGGTTTCTTCAACCACCTAGCTGAGTTTATAGTCAGATGTGTCTCCAGAGTATCTATTATGTGGTTAATATTTTTTACCAGTGAAAATACCTTCACCCATTTACCAGGGAAGACCGGGACCCTCACATTTCAAGATATACATCTATCTGGTAAGCTGTATCTCTGTAGAAAATCTAAATAGCAGAAAAACGAAGTACCTCTTCATCAAGCATGAAAACATTATGATAAAGAATATAACAGAGCGATTTGTGATGGAACCATGTCTTCCACAAAAGGTGACTTTTCCAACCTGAGTAATTAAAGGACATAGAAGAGTGGAACATACCAGAGTCTTAGCAGCAAACAACAAACAAACCAGTACAAACTTAACTGTGGATAGAAATAGAGGTTGATACATAGTAAAGGTTCCTATTTCGGAAATACACTTGTAATGAGGTGAACAATTCAGACTGCCGCATTGAGATGGACATGGAATTGGACTTTGTACAGTCCACTAATGCCCCCTGGTGGACAAGTGCGGAAACAATCACAGAGGTTGGAAACCCCCTGCCCTCTTTTTTGTTTACCCAGGAAGAGAAAGGGCAGGAGAGCAGTGCAGACCCGGAGCTCAGCCAGGACAGACCTGCGTGTGGTGTCTCCCGACATAGGGCTCTTTTGCAACCGGATTCTTGGGAAGAAATACCCCGTGAGAATCGTTGCTGCAACCCCCGGTCTGCAGGACATTGTCTTACCGAGGGTTCAACTCAAATTCAGGACATTGCCTCCGGAATTCAGGACATTGCCACCGGATTACATGTGCAGGGGCTGTGACCGACATAAGGGAGCCATCTGTGCTACCGTGATCTCCCTTCTGCTGCTCGGTGTGCCCCGGGACAGAGAGAGAGACTAACAAAAATCTGTTACCTGCAGAAGAAGACCAAAGAAGAGGACTGAGGAGTTTCCCCCTTCAGCGCTGCACCGGGACCCGTCATCGTGAGATCCCAGGCCTGCCACGTGGGAGTGACATCTTCTTCTGTGATAGACTGGTACGTGATTTGAGGGAAAGTTAGGGAAAGATATCTCTATTTTTGTTTTTTTCTCTTTGTTTTCTTCTTGCTGCGCACCCGGATAAAGTGAAGATCCAGGGACTCCACCATATACATGTGTGCAGCTAGATCAGTTGACTGTGTTATAGATATGTTTTACAGTAAAGAGATGTTACGACCGGTTAAATCTGAGTATGGAGATTCTGTTGAAGCAAGACATACACACACACCCGAGGCCTTACCACCGGTCGCTACATCTGGCGTAGTCGGCAGGATGTGTGATCAAACCTCCTCCCGGTAGTAACTTATAACCGGACAGCCCCCCCGGCATCTATTGTCAATCAGGTGAGGAAGTTTAACGGACAGAACTATCCTGTAACTGAATGGACCGAACAACTTAAGATAGTGGGGGAGATGTATAACATTGATCCTAAGACCTTAGCAGAAATGGCCATGCTAACATTAGAGGGGGAGGCGTGGACGACAGTCAGGCTGGAGACAGTTAGGGGCCGGCGTACGTTGGATGACTTGGTGCGGGTGCTGGAGAACACCTATGGGCCGACCACATATGCGGGAACATTACGGTATATGTTCTTC
The DNA here is from genome assembly GCA_033576535.1 of Allobates femoralis. Classification (NCBI taxonomy): domain Eukaryota; kingdom Metazoa; phylum Chordata; class Amphibia; order Anura; family Aromobatidae; genus Allobates; species Allobates femoralis. The sequence continues at coordinate 396,496,699 of JARQOC010000005.1, forward strand.
CGGCGTACTCAACTCGAATCGGAGGACATCTCTCAATATGCCAACGCCCTCCAAGTACTGCTTGAACAAGCCTGCAGGAAAGAAGAACAGATAGCTAGTACGGGCGCCCGTGACCTGGTGTTGAGGGATCAATTCGTGACTGGATTAAGAGACCTCTACCTTAACCGCTCACTGCAAGATCTACTCCGGATAAATCCGGCCCTTACGTTCGCTGAAGTTAAGCAAGAAACGATAGAACGTTCGAGAGGACCTGTCATGGAGGCCCAGACTTATACCGCGGCTTGCAGGTCCATAACTGGTATCAGAACCCCGAACAGTGACACGGAAGAACAGAAGCAGATGGTGGCAGAGTTGCAGAAACAGGTGTTGCAGCTCACCCTGGACCAACAGGCGGACAGGCAAGCGAGACAACAACCCAGCTGGCCGATGGGAAGATGCTGGACATGCGGCGATCCCCGCCATAGAGCAAACCGTTGCCCCCAGAACGTTCAAGTCCATCCACGGGCCGATATACCGGAACCAGCAAGTCATGCCCCACAACAGCGGCCACCTTTAAACTAGACACCCCTGCCAAAGAGGCTCACTCGGCGGGGAGGCCAAAGAGAGGGGTGTAGGAAAACAGAGCCAGCCACGGAACAAACTTGCATCAAACAGCCCTACCCTGGAAGTATTATTGGAAGGGACCGCCGTGCAAGGATTAATGGATACTGGGTCTCAGGTATCCACCATCTCCGAGCAGTTTTACGAAGAGTATCTGAAGCCGCAGGTTGCCTATGACCCTGATACTACTATCAAGATCAAAGCAGCCAATAATCTACCCATTCCGGTGACGGGAGTTGCCTGGATGAAAACCGAAGTCTGTGGCAAGATCTCGGGAAGAGAGGGATAATCGTGGTCATGGAAGGCTGTGGATCAGCAACGCCCATGATTATTGGGATGAACATCTTCAAAGACCTGAATCTGGTGTTGTTTACCAAAAGGGGGCCCAAGTACTGGCAAGAAGTGACCACACATAGGGCCACCCGCCGAGCCTTCCAACAAGTGGTCCGGACCTGCAATCTCCAGCGAATGACAGAAGAACAACTGCCGCTGGCCATGATCACCGTACCCCGCCATACTAGGATAACTTTACCTGCTGAGAAGGAGACCGTTATCTCGCTACCCCTTAGCACCACAAGACAGCTCGAAGTCATGGAGGTGCTGATTGAGCCGCGCACCCCGAAGGAAGGGAAGCTGAACCCCCTAGTTGCTCAACGCTAGCCGTTGTGAGAAAGGGGAGGATTCCTGTCAGGCTGGGTAACACGGCTAACGTGAGCGTTGATTTAGAGGCTGGGACACAACTCGCCCGAGTTTACGCCCTGACCGAAAAGGTGAACCCTATGAACCCCCTCCAGTTTGCACCGTCTACAGAGGGAGATTGGACAGTGACGGTCTCTGCCATGGCTGCTGTCGCGGGTGACATCAACGCGGGGCGAGAACTACGAGAAAAGTGCCAGTTGGACATATCCCAATACTCCAATCAAGAAGTGTCCCAGGTGAAAAGTTACTTCAAGAGCACCAGGCGTCCAATGCCCGGCATGACACCGACTTTGGATGCACCCCCAGTATCAAGCACGAAATCCCCACAGGTGATACCGCTCCTATCCGTGAAAGGTACCGCCAAATACCTCCCCAACAATACCAAGAAGTGAAAAATCTCCTGAATTCCATGTTACACGCTGGAGTGGTACGAGAAAGCCAGAGCCCCTGGGCTGCACCAGTGGTGATAGTCAAGAAGAAAGACGGGTCCCTGAGGTTCTGCGTGGACTACCGCCGTTTGAATGCTTGCACCATCCGGGACTCATACCCTTTACAAAGGATCGAAGAATCCCTGACAGCCCTGAAGAAAGCCAAATATTTTTCGTCATTGGACCTGGCCAGCGGCTATTGGCAGGTACCCATGCACGAGAAAGATAGAGAAAAGACTGCTTTCATCCTACCCATGGGCCTGTAAGAGTTCGACCGGATGCCCTTTGGTCTGAACAACGCGCCGGGGACCTTCCAGCGACTGATGGAGCGCTGCCTGGGGACTTCAACTTCGACTTCACCCTCATTTACCTGGACGACATCGTAGTCTATTCGGACACATTTGAAGAACACCTGCAACAGCTGGGCCGTGTGTTTCGTAGGTTGAGAGAACATGGCCTGAAGTTGAAACACAGCAAGTGCCGTCTTCTACAGCCCGAGATCGATTACCTGGGTCAACGGATCTCGGCCGAAGGTGTACAGCCGTCTTCGGAGAAAATAGCCGCCGTGCAGGACTGGCCACAGCCTACGAACGTCAGAGAGGTCAGGGCCTTCCTGGGGTTGGGCGGCTACTACCGCCAGTTCGTAAGAAACATCGCCCGGCTTGCTGCACCCTTGCACGAACTGCTTCGAGGGACCACCAACGGCCCCAGAGGACGACCCATCAGCTGGGGACCCAGCCAGGAAGAATCCTTCCAAGCCCTAAAGGGTGCCTTGACTTCACCCCCCATCCTGGATATGCAGACTACAATCTCCCTTTCCAACTACATACCGATGCCAGCCTACAAGGTCTAGGGCAGTACATTCACAAGTACAAGAAGGCAAGGAACGTGTCATAGCCTATGCCAGTCGATCCCTACACGAGGGCGAGAAGAACCCCACCAATTATAGCTCGTTCCGGCTGGAGCTGTTGGCCCTAACGTGGGCTATGGCAGAGAAATTTGCAGGATACCTCACAGGGCGGAAGTACTGGTCCTGACCGATAACAACCCGTTGGCCCACTTAGAAAATGCGAAGCTCGGAGTCATGGAACAGCGTTGGATGGCTCGACTCTCTAAGTTCAACTACAAGATCAAATACAGGGCTGGGGCTGAGAATCAAAATGCGGACAGCCTGTCTAGAGTGTCATACCCCTTACTCACCAGAGACCGGGATGAAGAACTAGAAGGAGACGAGACGCCCGACTTTGCAAGGCTTGCCCAACAGATGATGGATTACCACCAGTTCGTTGTGGGCGAAGTTGGAACTCCAGTGGGGGTCACACTGTGTCCCCAAGAGTGGTGCAGGCTCCAGGACCAGAACCCTGAATGGGCTCTACTCAAACAATGGGTGAAGCAAAGGCAGAAGCCCCCCCCTGACACGCGGGCACGACTGTCTACCGGAACCTTGACCCTGCTCAGCCAGTGGGACCGGCTGGTTCTGCGAGAAGAAGTATTATACCGGAAAGTTCTCTTGTCTCACATGCTGGAGGAATGCATACAAGTTGTAGTACCTGCCCAGTTAGCCCGTGAGATGGTGGCCGAAGCCCACAAAAGGAATGGACACTTCGGAGTAGATAAAACGTTTCGGTGGATTAAACAATCTATCTTTTGTCCGGGGCTCCGCAAGCTGGTTGAAGACGTCTGCAGAACCTGTCGCACCTGTGAACTGCACAAGTCCAACGAACAGCGTGCACCTGTCCAGATGATTAAAACCTCCAGGCTTCTTGAGCTGTTGATGGGGGACTATCTGCTGATCGGGACGGCGAGCAGTGGCTATCAATACTGCCTAGTCATGGTGGACCACTTCACAAAATTCGCCGTCGTTGTTGCTACCAAGAACCAGACGGCTGAATCGGCTGCGCAGGCCATCTGTCGACAGTTCATCCATGTCTATGGGTGTCCGGAGAGGTTACACTCCGACCAGGGGGCTTGTTTCGAAGGCAGAGTCATCGAGGAGCTGCATTGGCTGTATGGGATCCAGAAGTCGAGGACCACTCCTTACCATCCGCAAGGGAACGGTGCATGTGAACGCTTTAACCGGACCCTACTCCAGCTGATCCGCACCTTGGCCGAAGATAAGAAAGATCGATGGCCCCAATTCCTTCCAGATCTAGTATGGGCCTACAACAACCAGGTCCACTCCGTGACTGGCTATACCCCACACACCCTTCTCTTTGGCCGCCCAGGAAAAGGGGTCCATGACCTGAACCTATTCCGCCCAGACGAAGATGTCTGCCATAACTACCCCTCCTGGCTAAATGCTCACCGACAGAAGATAGAGACTGTACACCGGCTGGTGAGTCAACAAATCCAGGGCCAGATACATGCTGACCCACTCCCCGTGCAAGAGAAACCCTTAAAGTTGGGACAGCTAGTCTTGCTCCGTATTAGGAAGCCTCAAGGGAAACTTCGAGCCAAGTGGGAGACTGAAGTCTACCGGGTAATCGAACACCCTTACCCCAATGGACATGTATACCGAGTGCGGGGTGAAGATAGCCGCAGCACCCGCACTGTGCACCGAAATATGTTGCGCCCCTGCCGCTCCCGGCCTGACTCCCCTCCCACAGTAACCGGAGGGGGTGACGCTGCTGACATGACTGACGTCACGGACATTTCTCAACATAGAGATCACGTCGAATCTGAGACCGGTGGCCCACCTACACAGACCAGTCCCTCTCCCGGAGTACTGACTGGAGTGGGGCGTAAAGACAGTGACAAGGAGGGGAACAACCGACCTTTGCAACGCACTGACCGCACCACTGCTGGGATCCCGCCCGGACGGTCTTACAGGGACCAGTATGTATGGCCCACTTCTCAACCAACCCCTGTGACAACTACAGTCATCACCACCTGGGAACCGACGGTAGTTGACAGAGACTGCCAACCTTTAAGTGGGGGGGTATGTAATGAGGTGAACAATGGACATGGAATTGGACTTTGTACAGTCCACTAATGCCCCCTGGTGGACAAGTGCGGAAACAATCACAGAGGTTGGAAACCCCCTGCCCTCTTTTTTGTTTACCCAGGAAGAGAAAGGGCGGGAGAGCAGTGCAGACCCGGAGCTCAGCCAGGACAGACCTGCATGTGGTGTCTCCCGACATAGGGCTCTTTTGCAACCGGATTCTTGGGAAGAAATACCCCGTGAGAATCGTTGCTGCAACCCCCGGTCTGCAGGACATTGTCTTACGGAGGGTTCAACTCAAATTCAGGACATTGCCTCCGGAATTCAGGACATTGCCACCGGATTACATGTGCAGGGGCTGTGACCGACATAAGGGAGTCATCTGTGCTACCGTGATCTCCCTTCTGCTGCTCGGTGTACCCCGGGACAGAGAGAGAGACTAACAAAAATCCGTTACCTGCGGAAGAAGACCAAAGAAGAGGACTGAGGAGTTTTCCCCTTCAGCGCTGCACCGGGACACGTCATCGTGAGATCCCATGCCTGCCACGTGGGAGCGACATCTTCTTCTGTGATAGACTGGTACGTGATTTGAGGGAAAGTTAGAGAAAGATATCTCTATTTTGTTTTTTTCTCCTGTCTTCTTCTTGCTGCGCACCCAGATAAAGTGAAGATCCAGGGACTCCACCATATACATGTGTGCAGCTAGATCAGTTGACTGTGTTATAGATATGTTTTACAGTAAAGAGATGTTACGACCGGTTAAATCTGAATATGGAGATTCTGTAGAAGCAAGACATACACACACACCCGCGGCCTTACTACCGGTCGCTACACACTCACTAATCATAGTGAAAGGTATAGTTGTTACTATGATGTGGGAAACCAAACATCCTATTGTATCGAACTAGATTTGGTTTCCCTCTCCCCATTAATCCAGGTTCATGAATGGAGGAACGGGCAGAACTGTGGTATGAGAGATTAGCGTTTCTCCCATCTTGGAGCAGGGTGAAGCTGTAGCCATTCCAATGCTTTGCTGGGGTTGATAAGAAAGTTGTGAATCATTCATGTATGATGTGGAGACAAGCTGGACAAACCATAGAATAAGAAATGTTCTGATCTGTAAATTTTCTCTTGGCATCTATGAACTGGGCTCTCTGTGTTTGTAGATCAACAGATAAATCTGGGAATATGGAGACTATTGCATTGTTGTACTTGAGAGGGCCTCTTTCCCTGGCCAGGCGCAATGCGACATCTTTGTCCTTGCAATGGAAACACCGCATTGGGGAGGGGTTCATGGTGGCAAGTGTATAGCTTGTACTCCATGGGCCATCTCCACCTGGAGAGAATTCATCCCCCACAGATTTAAACTAGGCTTTAATAAATTGTTCAGGGTGTTGACCTTCAGCTCTTTCAGTTATACCTATAACCATAATATTTTCGAAGCAAAATAGTTTTTTAAGATCATCCATTATTTTATGCCAACCATGTTTAGTTTGGTCGCTATAGGGGAAATTTTGTCCACCAAATATGAAACTCAAGATTCCACTTCAGAGATACAGCCAATTAAAGACCGAATTTCTTGACAGAAAAGTCCAACGTAAAACTGTACCTCCATGATTTTCCCCATCAATGAGTACTTACAAACTGAGATGGTCTGTGGTAACTGCTCTGAGATGTAGCATAGAGATGAGTCTTCCTGCCTATCCTCTTTCATTTTCTGATATTTGCCCTCTCCAGTGCTCCGAGGTTTTAGTGGAGGAAGCACCACCCCTTAATGTTTGGCTATTGTATGGCTGGTTCCCCCTAGCAAATTCTTTGAGTTTATCCACGGCAATGGATCTTTAATTCCTGCTCATTCTAGCAGTAACTTGACAGCGATGTGGAGAATATATAGTGGAGACGTCAGATTATATATCAAGACCACACCACTCTACTGTGTCTTGTCTACTCTTCGTCTGCAAAGGGTACATGGCTAAGATTACTTCAACACATCACATGTGCAAAGGGTAGTTGTTACAACACTTGAGGCATGACTCCAGAGAGCCAATGTCCATACAGTATGCCCTGAAAATGGCATCTCTCAACTTTATGAGGGATGGGGCTCCAGTGTTGCAAATGCCTTCACTTGTGGCTTCCACCTAATTTAAGTGTCAGAGAGCCCCATTTTAAGTCAAACAAGTAATGTCATGAGACCCATTTAATTACTGTATATAGGACTCACATTTCAGAAATTAGAATGATGAGGGCTTTAGCTGTTATAACTAGTGATGAGTGAATCTGCTGGGAAACCTAGGGACTGGTGCCCTGCATACAGCTTTTTCTTTCGGAGCAGCTCTCCTGCTGCCTTCTTGTGGCGCCCCACTATGTAGATGCCACAAAAGGGGTACTACACCCATAAAAGCGGTGTAGTCACTCCACTGCAGGTGGAAATATGGATGGTAGGAGGGACCCTATACCCACACCCCACACTAGTTACACGGTGGAGGGACCCCGGGAGGGTATATAGTAGCCCCAGGGGGGAAAAAGAGGTCTTTCGTCTGTGGCCGCAGACCTTTTAGTCTTCAGGCCCGTCGTTGCCTCCGGATTAGAAGGTTAGAGAAGTTCAGGATTGGAACCTGAGGCATGAAAGATGAAGGGAGACAGAACAATAGACGGCCATCAATCAATCAGGGGGGCGGCCCACAGGAATTTCCCAGGGAGTGCCCGCCCATAGCTGTTCAAACCGGAAAAGAAGGACAGACACCATCAGACTCCTTTGTACCCGGCAGCATGGCAGCACCCCGGTGGAGAGACGTAGTGAGAGAGCTGGAAGAGCAAACCCGCGCCGAGCAAGGCGACCCAGCAGCAGCATACCTGTTAACGATCGAAGGCGGCGGTGATTACTGGCGGGATGCGTTCACCCGGCTCTGCCAAGAGATGGAGCAGACGCTAACTCGGGTGTGTCGATGGTGGAGTGCCGAGCGGATCTTCGAGCTGTCGGCTAGAAGGTGGCAATTGCAGAAAGAACCGTAGAGGAGTACAGCGCCTCCTTACCACCACCCATCCAGACCCGGGACTCGGGGACTCAAACTGAACCCCCGACCCCACCACCGTCCCGGGCCAGCAGTTGTCTCCGGCTGGAGGCAGCGCAACAACTCAAAGCACCAGACGTGGAGGTCGATGAGTTATATGAGGATGATGATGACGACGACGAAGAACTAAACGGAGCCTCGGCAGGGAGCACTCCAGAAGCGGCTTGGTGGACCACATGACAGCGGCACCGGCAAGGAGTTCCCGCCATCTTAGGTGCCGAGGAGACACATGCAGCGCCCAGAGGATCCAGCAGCAGTTCACCACCCCCACAGTACCAGTCGCTACAGAGCACCTGGCCAGCTGTGGATGAGCGAGACCAGGTAGTGATGCAATGGCGACGGGAGTACTGGTACCAAAGGGAGCAGGCCACCAGGAGATTACGCGATGAGGCCCGAGCTCAGCCCCCACTTCCCATTGAACTGCGGAAATCTGGAACTGTTGTCTCGGTCTATCAGAAAGATGGATGGGGTTTCTTAAGGGAACCAGGATTGTTTGATGATGTGTTCTTTTCCCAGCAGGATGTAGAGTCATTCCTGCGGAAAGGACATCCCCGGCTCGATCTTTACAGAAGAGAACAGGTAACATACGAGCGTTGCCCTGGCCCACTTGGCTGGTTTGCTATAAGAATCGCCCGTGTGGAGTAGTGACTTTCCTTATTACAATAGACTCCCGTTGAGAGACATTGTTCTTGTAAATAGCCCCTCGTTCACCTTTGCAACCATGCCCCTTAGTTCCATTCTTGTCCTGTAATGAAGAGTGTGTCCCCGTTGACCCTAATGACTTTTATACTGAACTGTCCCTTCCCTGCTTGATAATGTGTGATGAGTAAATAGCGGCCCAGCAGTGATAACACACACTGGACCCGCATAGCAAGTACTGGTCCCGTTGGGCCGAGGTAATAATGTGTTTTATGTTCAACATTAAAGTCATGAGCCTCCCAGCAATGAGAAGAAATTTAAGCCTGCTTGAATGTAAGTAGTTACCCACTGATGTTGATGATTAATGTATATAAAAATGTTTTTCACTTCCCATAGACAAATGTTGATACTCGCGAACGAGTATGTTCCTTCAAGGGTGTATGTGGCGCCCCACTATGAAGGTGCCACAAAAGGGTATTACACCCATAAAAGCGGTGTAGTCACTCCACTGCAAGTGGAAATATGGATGGTAGGAGGGACCCTATACCCACACCCCACACTAGTCACACGGTGGGAGGGACCCCGGGAGGGTATATAGTAGCCCCAGGGGGAAAGAGAGGTCTTTCGTCTGTGGCCGCAGGCCTTTTAGGCTTCAGGCCCATCGTTGCCTCTGGGTTAGAAGGTTAGAGAAGTTCAGGATGGGAACCTGAGGCATGAAAGACGAAGGGAGACAGAACAATAGATCCCAGACACAAGAAAGAAAGGAGCAAGGGACTCAAGAGCTGGAGGGAGTTCGCTCTAGGAAAGAAACCGGGTACCAAAGCCCGCACCTGTAGGAACCTTCACGGCCTGCAGAGAATCCGTTGAACGGGGCTATCTCCAGATACGGCCCTGACTCCTAAAGCATCCATTAGAGGGGAATCAGACCCGTGGTAGCCGGCTGTGGTGATCAACAGAAGGCTCGTCCAATGGGAGCAAGGAAGGTAAAGAAGAATAGCAAGAGGTCAGACTTAATCTCTAATGGTACCTTTACACGCCGCTACTGGATGGTGGCAACAACCGGCTACTTCACGTGCACGAGCACGCACAAACGGTTGCAAACGGTAAGCGCACCACCTTTACACGCCGCAACAAGGTGCGCTATGGTAGGTTACATCTATCTCTGGATACACCGCCGTCTCAAGTTACCTTCTGCAGAGCACCTTACCTCATTTACACACCGCTACAACAAGCTAATATGGGTGGACCTGGTGCAGCAGGGACAACACATAGGCGTGCCACAATTGTGGATTACGAGACGTCCGTACGCTGATAGGACAAAGCAATAACATCATGATTGGCCAGGCAGCACAGGAGGCTGACTAATACATGACGCTTGAGCAATTGTGTAGTGTGACTGGTCAGCTCCTTAAATATGCCGCCCTATGCAGCAACAGCCAATCGTAACGCAGGAGCTTCCTCCAATGATCGCTGAAGGGGGGTGGTTTCCCGGAGGCTGCGTCACGCCCCAGGTACATACCAGGTACATAGCATGGTGTAGAAACAACCCTTCTGTTCCTTCTTTACACGCCAATACAGGTCGCTACCATCGGTTGGGTAACCACCTGTTTTAGGGCAGTGCTCTGAAACAGGTGCCGCCACTGGCCGGTGGCTACAACCGTCTTCACACGCTGCTACCTCGGGTTGAATTGGCGGTGCAAGATACATTTCTCTCATGTACCCGGTTGTTGCCACCATCCAGTAGCGGCGTGTAAAGGTACCCTAAGAGGTCAGGCTTCATATCGCCACTGGGAGGCAAAGGAACAAAAGGAACAAGAAAGGCACACACGAGAGATCCGTCTACCTACCAGAAAATCTACTTGCAGCCCGTACTATTTGTCTGATAACATCATACTGCACTGTGAACTGTAATGACTATTGAGTTCCAGTAAAGTACCCGGTGAAGTGACTTGTCGACTCTCCTGCATCTTTTCCTAGCATAGACTAATTCTTTCCACAGACTTGCTGCCCCGGCGGTCCAGTCCTGCCTGCGGAGGACTACATCATCATTGCCACAATACCATCGACCACCAGAGGACTGTAGCGACGCTGGTGAGCATCACCATGTACTGCAGGTAGCGTCACGAACTTTAGTTTGCTTTATTATTTCTCCCTATCCATTGACCACCAGGGCCACAGCCTCAGGCAGCCACCCGTGACTTCCTGAGATCTGAGTACCCTGCCCTGGGTGCGTCATTCTCACTGGACTCTCCTTGGCCTACTCCATCTTACTACTCTCATCTAACCCCTTCCTCCAGCCAGAGGCCTGGTTAGTGATCAGTCAATGTGTGTAAGTTACTCTCAGCAGAGGAAGCTCCACTTCTCTTTACACTTGGCATTACAAATGATTTAAAAAAAATACTCAGGCAAATGTCATCTGGCACTGGACATCAGGTACACAGAAAACACAGGTGCAAGAATACAAGCAGGGCAGATGCCGGTACACGGACAGGGCTGGAGTCTCGGGACTAAGGATATGCTAGTCACTGGATATGTAGGTACTTGAATACACCAGAAATAGTGCAAGCCAGACTCACACAGGATACCAGACTCAGGCAGGTGACCAGACTCAGGCAGAATACTAGACTTCAGACATGACACCTAACTCCAGAAAACAGAACTTCAGGAGTAAGATAGGTCCAGAAACATAGACAAGACATCAACAGACACAGCACAAGATGCAAGCAGGGCTGGTGCTGGTCACGGACAACCAGAGCAACAAGATGGACCACCACACTGGGCTAGGTTAGACACCTAATGAGTTGCTCAGGCACCACCCAACAGGGGAAGTGAGCCTTAAAAACCTGGTGCTTCCCAGCAATATGATGGGGACAACAATTCAAGGTGCCCACAGTGCCCCTATACTGAAGCCCAGGAAACTGCATATCACAGTCAGGACCTGGGGCCAAGGGACTTCGGCAGGAGCCAGTGGCCGAAACACACGTGGCAGCCATGGAGGTGAACCGGGGTCTGCACAACATGCAGGTGGCAAAGCAGCAGATCAGGGGTCCGAGACACATGTGGACAGTCAATTCAAACAGGAATTGGTTTGCAGAATCCAGGATTATAGACCGCGCTGACCAGAAATGGGATGAAGAACTTTATTTGACACACATAACACAGCACAGCATCTTTGCATTTCAAACAGGAAAGCAGAGGACCACGCAGCACATGCAGGACCACAAGGACGAGCAAGTAGCCAGAGAGGTAATGGCATCGGTGTCGGACAGGGGGAAAGAAGAGTGCAAGGAGATTGGCGCTAGGAAGCCCCAAAACACTGGCATAAATAGAAACAGTGAATCCAGCATGACATCAATATTATTAAATCACCTCTTTCTAACAACTCTATTCTAGCCTGTTCTGTAATGTACAGGCTAAAATAGATTGTGGGGATCTCTGTGCGCCGTATCAGACTTAGGAAATGTGCTCTGAGGTAATCAAACTGTGGGTGGGGTCTTGTTGGTAGATGACGTTGTGTGGGGGCATCATACTATGCAGTGGGGTCTCATGGGAGCATCATACTGTATTGTGTGATCAGGAGGCATTATACTGCTTGGAGGCATTATTCTTTGTGTGGGGGAATCATAATGTGAAGAGTTGTGGGAGATTTATACTGTGTCTGCCACCTGCTGCCAAAAGAAAGGATAGCAGACAATAAACCCCTGTTGCTGGGAGTGACCTGGTACAGTCCAGAAGGAGAGTGGTGCTCGGCAGTTTTCCAAGACACAGGGACCTGGAGAGACTGGATGTGGAGTGAGGAGCCAGACAGCACGAGCAAGGCACAGATCCAGGACAAGGACTGTATTTGAGAGACTCCTGTCAGCGAATTACGGGCCCCAACGGCAACGAGGTACCTCGCAGTAAAACTTGCAGTAAAACTCCCAGTAAAGTGCGCACACTGTTTTAGTTATTGACAGATAGGAAAAGACTCTGCAGTTTGATATACAAGTAATAGAAAGAAAACAAACACTCTTCGTCTTGCTCGATAAAGACTTTGCATTTCTTTATTTAAAGAGACCTTGCATTCTCGGCAAACTAGTCACAGTGGTTATATATGACTCACCGTGGGCCGGTTTCTCTGGTCTCAGGCGCTGGCTGTGGGTCACGGTTCGGTGCCTGAGGCTGCGGGCCCGGTAGTCAGTTAAAGGGTTAAAGTCAAACAGTGTAATAAGAATAAAGTTATTGATTCGTGACGCCACCTGTAGGGTTCCGGTGATGGCACCAGCGCTGCTTGGACATCCGGGGGATGGGCGGCAGCAAGATGGATCCACTCCCTACAGGATGAGCTGGGATCCCCGGGGTCAGGAGCTGCAGTCGAGGAATAAGGCAGCTCGGTTGATTCTGTGGACAAAGCGATTAGTAACTGTCCCGAAATAAAACTCAAACACGCTGCTCCTCTGAACGGGTGTTTACTTAGTTCTTTTACGGCAGACAGGTATAACGGTGTTCACTGCCAAGTAACGGACCGGGTGGTCCCTGCAGTGAATAGTATCCACCAAAGGCTCCACATTGTCTTTCTCTATCTTGACTGTCCCTCTCTCGTCGCTGCTTCTAATATACCAAACCGGGATACAGAGGATATTCTGTTGGGACCCGAGCCGTTGGCCTCCGACTCACGTTAGGTCCCTGAGCCTCATTGGTTGGTATCCCCCCGGTACAGCTGCGGTGATGGTAGATTGTGTATTGCGCTCCTGTGAAGCTCTCAATAACTCTGGTTTCTGTGGTGCAGTTGTAGCGACCGGTGGTAAGGCCGCGGGTGTGTGTGTATGATCTTTCTCAACAGAATCTCCATACTCAGATTTAACCGGTAATAACGTTTCTTTACTGTAAAACATATTTATATCATGTCAACCGAACTATATGCGCACTTGTATATATTAGAGTCTCTGGATCTTCACTTCTTCCGGGTACGCAGCAAGAAAAAAACACAACAATGAAGGTATCTTTCCCTAACTTTCCCTAAAATCACGTACCAGTCTATCACAGAAGAAGATGTCGCTCCCACGTAGCAGGCCTAGGGATCTCCTCAGTCTTCTTCTTTGGTCTCCTTCCGCAGGTAACAGAACTTTTCTTCTAATGTCTCTCCCAGTCTCAGGGCACACAGAGCAGCAGCAGGAGGGAGATCACGGCAGTACAAATGGCTCCCTTATGTCGGTCACGGCCCCTGCACATGCACCCTGGGTGCTCGGCGGGCAAGGTTTTGCAGAGCAGCCAGATACACAGCACCAAAGTCCAGTGGCCCAGGATCAGTCACAGGGGCTTCTGCGGGGTGATTTTTCCGGCAAGGTGTAGCAAAGTAGTCCTCTTTCAACAGACATCCACAGGGAGATCTTCTCTGGCTCAGCTCTGGACCTATACTGACTTCCCGCCCTTTCTGCTCCTGAGCACAAGGCTGTTGTGGGAGGGGATCAGTAATCAATGTTTTTTTCTCTGCAGTCAATTCAGCACTTGTCCACAAGGGGGCAGTAGCGGACTGTGTAATGCTCACTTCAGTGTCCATTTCAATAATACAATCTGAATTATACACCTCACTACATACCCCCCCACTTAAAGGTTGACAGTCCCTGTCAACAACCATCGGCTCCAAGGCAGTGATGGCCGTTGATATCACAGGGATTGATCTCCGGCGGAGTAGGGACCTCTGTTGGGGGAAACCGTCATCCCCCCGTTCACCTTCGCTCCCTTGTTCAGGGCTCACAATATCTCCAATAAACTCAGTCACGTTTTCTACCCGGGGAGAGTAGGATCGCCGGCGGTAGCGGCGCCGGTTGGGGGCAAATCTGCTTCCTTTAACGGGAACACCCCCAGGACCGGTGACGTCGGCGGCCTCTGTACCCTTCTCTCCCTTCACAACATCAAACTGTACCAGCTCCCCATCACCAACTCTGCGGAGGCACTTATGAGGATTGTTACACTTTATGGCAGTCTGATGTACAAACACGTCATCCTTTGTGTCATTCCTGTTGATGAAGCCATACCCATCGCGGACATTAAACCACTTCACCGTCCCCTGGACCCGAGTGGCCAGTACTTGCTTATCGGTCTGGCTCTGTCTCTTCACACCCTTTTCCCTGATCTCCCCTGCCGAGTGAGCCGCTTTGGCGGGGGCGTCTAGTTTAAAGGTGGCTGCTGTTGTGGGGCATGGCTTGCTGGTTCTGGTATATCGGACCACGGGTGGAGGATGCGGACAACGGTTTGCCCTATGGCGGGGGTCGCCGCATGTCCAGCACCTTCCCATAGGCCGGCTGGGTTGCTGTCTCGCTTGCCTGTCCGCCTGTTGGTCTAGCCTGAGCTGTAGCTGTAGTATCTGTTTCTGCAACTCTGCTACTATCTGCTTCAATTCCTCCGTGTCACTGTTCGGAGTGCTGGCACCGGATATGGACCTGCAGGCCGTAGTATAAGTCTGGTTATAAGCTACTACCGGGAGGAGATTCTGTTGATCACACATCCTGCCGACTACGCCAGATGTAGCGACCGGTGGTAAGGCCGCGGGTGTGTGTGTATGATCTTTCTCAACAGAATCTCCATACTCAGATTTAACCGGTAATAACGTTTCTTTACTGTAAAACATATTTATATCACAGTCAACCGAACTATATGCGCACTTGTATATATTAGAGCCTCTGGATCTTCACTTCTTCCGGGTACGCAGCAAGAAAAAACACAACAATGAAGGTATCTTTCCCTAACTTTCCCTAAAATCACGTACCAGTCTATCACAGAAGAAGATGTCGCTCCCACGTAGCAGGCCTGGGGATCTCCTCAGTCTTCTTCTTTGGTCTCCTTCCGCAGGTAACAGAACTTTTCTTCTAATGTCTCTCCCAGTCTCAGGGCACACAGAGCAGCAGCAGGAGGGAGATCACGGCAGTACAAATGGCTCCCTTATGTCGGTCACGGCCCCTGCACATGCACCCTGGGTGCTCGGCGGGCAAGGTTTTGCAGAGCGGCCAGATACACAGCACCAAAGTCCAGTGGTCCAGGATCAGTCACAGGGGCTTCTGCGGGGTGATTTTTCCGGCAAGGTGTAGCAAAGTAGTCCTCTTTCAACAGACATCCACAGGGAGATCTTCTCTGGCTCAGCTCTGGACCTATACTGACTTCCCGCCCTTTCTGCTCCTGAGCACAAGGCTGTTGTGGGAGGGGATCAGTAATCAATGTTTTTTTCTCTGCAGTCAATTCAGCACTTGTCCACAAGGGGGCAGTAGCGGACTGTGTAATGCTCACTTCAGTGTCCATTTCAATAATACAATCTGAATTATACACCTCACTACATACCCCCCACTTAAAGGTTGACAGTCCCTGTCAACAACCATCGGCTCCAAGGCAGTGATGGCCATTGATATCACAGGGATTGATCTCCGGCGGAGTAGGGACCTCTGTTGGGGGAAACCGTCATCCCCCCGTTCACCTTCGCTCCCTTGTTCAGGGCTCACAATATCTCCAATAAACTCAGTCACGTTTTCTACCCGGGGAGAGTAGGATCGCCGGCGGTAGCGGCGCCGGTTGGGGGCAAATCTGCTTCCTTTAACGGGAACACCCCCAGGACCGGTGACGTCGGCGGCCTCTGTACCCTTCTCTCCCTTCACAACATCAAACTGTACCAGCTCCCCATCACCAACTCTGCGGAGGCACTTATGAGGATTGTTACACTTTATGGCAGTCTGATGTACAAACACGTCATCCTTTGTGTCATTCCTGTTGATGAAGCCATACCCATCGCGGACATTAAACCACTTCACCGTCCCCTGGACCCGAGTGGCCAGTACTTGCTTATCGGTCTGGCTCTGTCTCTTCACACCCTTTTCCCTGATCTCCCCTGCCGAGCGAGCCGCTTTGGCGGGGGCGTCTAGTTTAAAGGTGGCTGCTGTTGTGGGGCATGGCTTGCTGGTTCTGGTATACCGGACCACGGGTGGAGGATGCGGACAACGGTTTGCCCTATGGCGGGGGTCGCCGCATGTCCAGCACCTTCCCATAGGCCGGCTGGGTTGCTGTCTCGCTTGCCTGTCCGCCTGTTGGTCTAGCCTGAGCTGTAGCTGTAGTATCTGTTTCTGCAACTCTGCTACTATCTGCTTCAATTCCTCCGTGTCACTGTTCGGAGTGCTGGCACCGGATATGGACCTGCAGGCCGTAGTATAAGTCTGGTTATAAGCTACTACCGGGAGGAGATTCTGTTGATCACACATCCTGCCGACTACGCCAGATGTAGCGACCGGTGGTAAGGCCGCGGGTGTGTGTGTATGATCTTTCTCAACAGAATCTCCATACTCAGATTTAACCGGTAATAACGTTTCTTTACTGTAAAACATATTTATATCACAGTCAACCGAACTATATGCGCACTTGTATATATTAGAGCCTCTGGATCTTCACTTCTTCCGGGTACGCAGCAAGAAAAAAACACAACAATGAAGGTATCTTTCCCTAACTTTCCCTAAAATCACGTACCAGTCTATCACAGAAGAAGATGTCGCTCCCACGTAGCAGGCCTGGGGATCTCCTCAGTCTTCTTCTTTGGTCTCCTTCCGCAGGTAACAGAACTTTTCTTCTAATGTCTCTCCCAGTCTCAGGGCACACAGAGCAGCAGCAGGAGGGAGATCACGGCAGTACAAATGGCTCCCTTATGTCGGTCACGGCCCCTGCACATGCACCCTGGGTGCTCGGCGGGCAAGGTTTTGCAGAGCGGCCAGATACACAGCACCAAAGTCCAGTGGCCCAGGATCAGTCACAGGGGCTTCTGCGGGGTGATTTTTCCGGCAAGGTGTAGCAAAGTAGTCCTCTTTCAACAGACATCCACAGGGAGATCTTCTCTGGCTCAGCTCTGGACCTATACTGACTTCCCGCCCTTTCTGCTCCTGAGCACAAGGCTGTTGTGGGAGGGGATCAGTAATCAATGTTTTTTTCTCTGCAGTCAATTCAGCACTTGTCCACAAGGGGGCAGTAGCGGACTGTGTAATGCTCACTTCAGTGTCCATTTCAATAATACAATCTGAATTATACACCTCACTACACAGTGATGTAGCATCTGTACCACCTCGGAGCCGGTACTCCGGGTTGTGGACTGGGCTCGGGTTGTTTATTACCCGTGTTTTTTTCTCTCTTGGCCCCTTTCACTTCTGGGTCACCAGTGCTCGGTGCACTCCCAGTTAGCTGTTCTGCCACGACTTGACTTCTCCTTGCTCTTGTCTCTCCAGCTTTCTAACTCTGTTCTTCTCTTCCCCACTGCTATACACTTAACTCTCCTAATTGGTCCTCTGCATCTAGGTGTTGCATGTGGTACATGGAGCCTTGGGATTAACCTAATTCACCACTGGGACAGAGAATACAGCACCTTCAGTAGAGGGTGCAGTACCCTCCTGTGACGCACTCGTTGCGGGGCGCCACATATATATATTGTATTTACTTTTGCACACATTCCCGCTCCTTCCCCTTCTTTCCCGCGCTTTTCCCTCAGTTGTATTAAAAGTGCATTTGTTTAACAATCTGTGTTCCGTGCAGTCCTTGCATATCCCGTCACCTGTGGGCTATTACATCTGGACTGTGGGGGAGTTAGACTGTGTGTGGGGAGCTGTTGTAAGTCATAATTTGCATGGAGATTGTGGAGGCATCATACTGTGTAGTGGGGACTATGTTATATGTCAACACGCCAAGCCACCAGGAGAATGTTTCTTTTGCCCAGACAATCTCTGTATATACAGTATTTAACTCAGTATGACTCACAAGGCTTTGTTCACTTCTAGGAAGTCACAGCAGTAGTACATTTCTTTACATTTAAGCAATCCTTATATTTGAAGCAATAATGCCTCTTTCCATTGGCAATAGGTATTCCCTACATTGCTGTAATAGGAAAGTCTGCATGCTTCTAGAGTCAAATGTGAAAACATCTAAAAGTATTGGGTGTTCAGACTGCTCTTTAAATATCTCCAAGCAACCCTGGAAGGCAGGATATGTTTACACTATTTAGCTGACAGCATGAAGGAAGCTTCATGTTATCCTCAGCCAACAGTAGTATTTATTACATCATTGGAATGTCAAGCATTTGATGCTTACTAACACGCACACATTACATATCTGAAGCTAGGTTTATTCTCACTGTATTAATGTACATGAATCATTTTGATTAAATGTAATTACCATACTCTCTGCCAAAATAAATTGACATTCCCCATGAGCTGTATCCAGAGGTGAGAAAAATCAACAGTACATTACTGCATTATCAATACTAGTAATCAGGGCCGGTTCCAGGTGTCTGTGGGCCCCGGGCGAAAAAGTCTCAGTGGGCCCCCTTTAGTACATATCGCGGATTATAATATATATATATATATATATATATATATATATATATATATATATATATATATTATATATTGCCGCACACTTACCGCAAACCCCATATGCAATGCATGGGGCTTGCCGCAAATGTGCAGCAAGTGCAGCTGCTAGGCGGAAAATGCGGCAGATGCGTTTTTTTTTTACCGCAACTGCCGCATTTTTCAGAACACCTATGTGAAGGCAGCCTTACAGGAACACTGCTGAAATCAGCAAGAGCTGTTTCTGACTGTGAATATATTACACGTTGTTAGGAGCGGGCTAAAATGCGTTTGCGTTCCCTTGTGCTTTTTGAAAATACCCTTCAAATGCAAAATGTTGCATTTTTGTGCGTCTGAGGATGCTTGGTATACTGTATATGCAAGCATCCTGCAGCGCACAAATAATGCAAGCAGCTCAATGGAGCCGCACTGCCATATGGGTGGCACCGCAGCCAAGCGGAGTGTCTGGCCATCCGGATCACTCTTTCTCCTCACCTTTCTTCTCGCTGCTCTGGTCTCCTCCGGTCGCTCTGCACATATCAGCACAGTCATGACAACATTGTGCCCCGCCATGCTGAGCTGCAGAATACAGACAGCGGCAGAAGAGACTCTGGAGAAGAATGCTGCTGGCAAAGGCGGCTGGGACTATAGGAGCGGGAGCAGAATCCGCGGGGGGCTACCACTGGTACACATACCTCGCATGCACGTGGCTCTGCTCCATACACCTCGTACGCACGCGGCTCCACTCCGTACACCTCATACAGATACAGCTCTGCTCCCTACACCTCGTACACATGCAGTTCCGCTCCAGACACCTTGTAAGCATTCGGTTCCGCTCTGTACACCTCGTACACACCTGGCTCCGCTCCGTACACCTCATACAGATACAGCTTCGCTCCGTACACCTCGTACACACTCGGCTCCGCTCCATACACCTCGAACACACATGTGGCGCCCCGCAACGAGTGCGTCACAGGAGGCTATTGCAGCCATAAATGCAGCCGCAATATTCTCCGACACAGCAGTGATCCGGTTAACTGAGAGATCCAACCCTGCATGCATCACCTAGAACAGAGGGCCAACCCAGGGTCCTGGTGGGCGGAGTGCTAGGGAAGTGTGTAGGCAGTACTGACTTTAGTTAGTTAGTCTAAAGGAGTCTAAGGAGTCTAGAGTAGTCTAGAGAAGAGAGAACTTGAACTTGGAGTAGGAGCGGGGGCTCTGCACCTCGTGCAGCCCCCGGGCCGTCACCGGTCGGGTGTCAGCACCTGAGGCCTCAACAACCGGGATCGGGCATCATCAACCACGGGTTCCAAAATACTCCCGTGCCCAACTCACAGCCGGTTCACTGGTACCGAAGCTGGCAGCAGTTCACCTTTGCTACGTGAACCAGAAGCGTGGAGGAGCAGCTTCACAGGAGCACCCCACCACCCGCCAAATTCCAGTCGTCTAACCAGCGGTGTACCCACCGAGGGACCCAAGGCTCCCCAGAACATCCATAACGTACATCTTGGATAGGGCATTGAAGCAGCCTCCCCATACCCGATCTGGTATTCCTGGGCGACAATGGCAAATACTTAGCTAGAATGGAGGAACACTACGGATCTCTAAGGGACACCGTCACTGCTGAGTCCACCCGGTCCACTACCCGTAAACTGTATACCATGTACTGCCTGCTGGTTACAGTAAAGACCCGTTACAGAGACTTTCTGTGTCCGTGCTTCCTTATGAACTGTCCGTCTGCACTACAAGGTAACCGCAGCTGCCGCACAACATCTTAAGCAGCTCCAGCCTCCGGGGATCACCGCTCAGCCTGTGGGGAGCGTTCCATCTTGCTGCTGTTCATCCTCCGGAGGTTCCGCAGCGTCGGTAACGATTACCGAAACTACTCATAGGTGGCGTCATGAATAAATTAACCCCTTTAATCTGTTCCTACAAGACGTCTTCAACTTTTGATCTGCACTCCACCGGGCCCGGCTACCGGCAGGCGCGGCCCACCCGTGACAAGGAGAAAGGAGCTACAGCCTGTCCAAACCGGAGTCCACGGGTTTACGGTGAGTCACACACGGCTCAGCTCCAAACACCTCGTACACACGTGGCTCCACTCTGTACACCTCGTACACACTCGGCTCTGCTCCGTACACCTTGTACACACACGGCTAAGCTCCATACACCTTGTACACACGCGGCTCCGCTCTGTACACCTCGTACACTCTGAGGTTCACTCCGTTATCCTTGTACACTCTCAGCTCCGCTCTGTACGCTTCGTACACACGACTTCGCTCCATACACCTCGTACACTCTGAGCTCCGCTCCGTTCACCTTCTACACTCTCAGCTCCACTCTGTACGCTTCATACACATGACTTTGCTCCGTACACCTCGGCTCCGCTCCGTACACCTCGTACTCACTCAGCTCCGCTCTGTACGTTTCGTACACACGACTTCGCTCCGTGCACCTCGTACACACTCGGCTCCGCTTCGTACACCTCGTACACACTCGGCTCTGCTCTGTACACCTCGTACACACACTCTGCTCCGTACACCTTGTACGCACACAGCTCGGCTCCGTACACCTCGTACCCACACGGCTCCGCTCCGTTCACCTCGTACACACTCGGCTCCACTCCGTACACCTCGTACACATCTGGCTCCACTCCGTACACCTCGTACACACTCTGCTCCGTACACCTCATGCAGATACAGCTCCGCTCCGTACACCTCGTACACACTCGGCTCCGCTCCGTACACCTCTTACACACTCGACTCCGCTCCGTACACCTCGTACACACACGGATTTGCTCCGTACACCTCGTACACATTCGTCTCCACTCCATACACCTCGTACACACTCACCTCTGCTACATTCACACCGTAAATCCCTCCTGACCCCACACATAAACTTCACCTAATTGAGCATCATGATGAGTCCTGCATACACTGAGGAGCAAATCATGTGACCCCTGACTCCTCCCCTCCATTGACATCATCACAGGTCCTGTCAGCACAGAGTGTGCGGCTCTGTCAGCTCCCACGGAGGGAGATCTCCGGAGCTGCAGGAGGCTGCAAATGACCTCCCTGCAAATGACCCCCCAGCCGCCCCCTGGATATGGCCCTGGCTGTGGGGGCAGTGCTCAGGGGCCCCTGAGGCTAGGGTCACACTTGCGTTGTGACGCTAGCCTGACGCAAATATTTTCGGCTGCAACACATAGCGTTTAATGCTATGCACTGCAGCCCATAGAAACCCGATGTTTACCTTGCCAACCACTGGTTGGCAATGTAAACAGCGGGTTTCTATGGGCTCTGTTGCTGGCAGCGCATAGCATTAAATGCTCTGCGCTGCAGAGGACAATACTTGTGTCAGGCTACCGTCACAACGCAAGTGTGACCCTAGCCCTCAGAGGCCCGGTGGGCCCCCCCCAAGCAGTCAGGCCCCGACACTTGCCCGGGTGCGCCGGGTGCTGACGCCGGACCTGCTAGTGATGAGCCACCACCTCAATGTTTGAATTTGGTTCGATTCGTCAAATTAGTGATTTGTTCGTCGAATGTTCGTCGAACAACGCAAACCCCATTGAAATCAATGGTAACCTACAGCAAACAAATAGAAAACACCTTCAAAGGTCTTCAAAAGCCGCCAAACTACTCAGAATGCAGAATGGACAACATACACCAGGAAAAGGGACAACAATCCAAAAACAGTACAAATAGTCAGAGGCAAAGTGGCATTAGTTTTCTACATTAAGTAAAAAGAGGTGTAAGAGTAAAAGGAGGATGAGACACAGGTATGGTCATGTCACACCCTTCTTAAATCATGTAAAACATAGCAAGGGGACTCCAACAAGAATCCTCACTCTTTCCAAAGGGTCACACCTACAGCAAAATGGCATCAATTATCCCAGACCAAATATTGCTGAATGGCCTAGCCTGCATGCATGGCACAGGGTCTGGAACAGGACCTGGCCTAGCATGTCAAGGTTAAACATTGCTCAGCAACTATAAGTTTTGAGGAATATTACAGTAAAAACTAAAGAGGTAGGTCATAGGCCTAGTGGGCCGGATCCCCTCGAAGTTCATGCAAGCACTACCGTCAATGTTATGCCAAGCCACACACAGGTGGGACCACCATCAGTTTCGTGGAATATTACAGGAAATCATAGGGAGGTCAGAGACCTGTTTGGGCCTAGTAGACCGGATAAACTCAAAGCTCATGCAAGCGCTCCCATCAATGATATACCCCACCACCCACAGGTGTGACCACTATCAGTTTCGAGGATTACTACAGGAAATAAGAGAGGTAGATAAGTGACCTGTTTGGGCCTAGAGGGTCACATAAACTCAAAGCTCATGCTAGCGTTCCCATTAATGATAAGCCCCGCTATACACAGGTGGGACCACCATTAGTTTTGTGGAGTACTAGAGGAAATAATAGACAGGTAGATCAGAGACCTGTTTGGGCCTAGAGGGCCACATAAAGTCAAAGTAAATGCAAGCGTTCCCATCAATGATATGCACCGACATAGAGAGAGGTGGGACCACCATTAGTTTTATGGAGTACTACATGAAATAATGGGGAGGTAGGTCAGAGACCTATTTTAGCTTAGAGGGCCACATAAAGTCAAAGCTCTTGCAAGCGCTCCCATCAATGATATACCCCGCCACATACAGGTGTGACTGAGGCGGTCGACAGGGTATGGGGTATTCAGTATCGGGGCTGATGGCGGCTTTGACAGAGGATCACTGCTGGTCGATCCCTGGTCCCGTGCCCTGGACCCTCAATCGCGGGGAACGGTGGGGAACAAGGGGATTGTTAACGTGATGCCACCTATGGTACCTGGTAACGGGTATACCAGCACTGCAGCCGGCCGCTGAGGTGATGGTGGGTGCAGCAGAGTGTGGTACGGCTCCCCACAGGTGGAGCTTTACCTCAGGGCAGCGGGGATGGATGAGGGGAGTAGTAGTTGAGTCTTTGCAGAAAAGGCGGTGAATTGCAGCGCTTAGACAGGCACACAGACACGCAGTGATTGTTGTTTCGGTACCTTTTACTGGTGACAGGGTAACAGGTACAGTCCAGAGTAATAACCAGGTCCCCAGTGCAACTTGGGACTTCCACTTAGAAAGTTATGAGGCCTCCTCTATGTCTGTGCTCTGTGGTTTGGGATGAGTCCTGCCTGAGCCTGAACCCACCGCTTCTTTTCCCTCTCTGGGCTTTGTCCTAAACTGACTATGAGGTCCTTCTGCGGGGTCCCTGTTTCTCCTATGGCCCCTGGTCCTATGCTTGGTCAGTTTAGCGTCTCTTACTTTGTTCTCCTCAGGGCTGAACTCCTCCTGAGTCTTCCGGGCTTTTGCTGTAGCACTAAATGCTGGCAGCTTCAGACTCCGGTGTCCGGGTATACTAAAGGGCTGTAGTAACTGGTTCCCTTTTCTTAATTCCCTTCTTTCTCCACTTGCCTCCGACCCTTTCGCTAGGGTGTGCGCAGCTGTCAGTGGTCCCTGGTCCTGGGCCTGGATCCTTCCCAGCGACCAGCTCCTCCGTCTCCTCTCTCTTCCCTCTCACTGCAGACTAACTGAAACTAACTCCTAGGACTAACTAACTCCTCCCCTCAGGCCTGGATGTATTAAAGGGGAACTGGATTAAAACAGCCAGTAGAGCTACCCTTCAGGTCTGGGGTGGAAGGTGTGGTGTGCTGTGCGAACCAAGGTGTAATTCCCTCCTTGCACCAGTGGATCCTGTGGCAATCTCCCGCAAGGGTGCCACATGACCACTATCAGTTTCGTAGTTTACTACTGGAAATAAGAGGTAGATAAATGACCTGTTTGGGCCTAGAGGGCCACATAAACTCAAACTCAAAGCTCATGCAAGCGTTCCCATTAATGATATGCCCCGCTATACACAGGTAGAACCACCATTAGTTTTGTGGAGTACTAGAGGAAATAATGGAGAGGTAGGTCAGAGACCTGTTTATGCCTAGAGGGCCACATAAAGTCAAAGCTCTTGCAAGCATTCCCATTAATGATATGCCCCGCTATACACAGGTGTGATCACTATTAGTTTTGTGGAGTACTACATGATATAATGGAGAGGTATGTCAGAGACCTGTTTGGGCCTAGAGGGTCACATAAACTCAAAGCTCATGCAAGCGTTCACATCAATGATATGCCCTGCTATACACAGGTGGGACCAGCATTAGTTTTGTGGAGTACTAGAGGAAATAATGGAGAGGTAGGTCAGAGACCTGTTTGGGCCTAGAGGGCCACATAAAGCCAAAGCTCATGCAAGCGTTCCCATCAATAATATGCCCTGCTATACACAGGTGGGACCACCATTAGTTTTGTGGAGTACTAGATGAAATAATTGAGAGGTAGGTCAGAGACCTATTTGGGCCTAGAGAGCCACATAAAGTCAAAGCTCATGCAAGTGTCGATCCCCAGGCCCTGGGATACTCGGGTATCAGGCTCGGTGGGTGCTTTCGCGGGGATGTAGTGGGTGGCAGCGCCTGAGCACGTGGCCTGAGTGACACTTCAATAATGGATTATGTACAGGGGATAAGAGTTTGTCATGTGACGCCACCTGTAGTACCTGGTGATGGATCACCAGCGCCGCCACAGTCCTCCGGAGGTCGATGGTAACGCGGCTGAGATGGCAAAGCTCCCTACAGGTGGAGCTGGTCGTACGGGGCAGCGTTGCTGCAAGCAAACAGGTTGATGAAGATAACCACACAAAGGCAAAGTCACTGTCACATCGCCATTGGACTCTGTAGCTGGTGTTCCTGCCTCGGCCGCTGGGAGGCGCTGGATTCCGTCGGCTGATGGTGCCGGTGATAGGAGGACCTTATCCTCATATGGACCTGCTCCTTCAACGTCGACCTCTGTCGCTGAACGCCGCCGTGTTTCTCCTTTGAGTGATGTTAGTTGCAGAGTAGCGGGCCCTACAGAGGTGTCTGGTAGGCGCAGCCTTCGTTCTGTCAGAAGTGGGGTGGTTAGTGCCAGTCGTGCATCACCATCTGGCCTAGTTCTAGGGGCGGTCTGGATGAGATCATCAGGCCGTGAGCTCCAGCCTATGGGAGGTAACCGCGCCCTTCAAATACATTGGAGCCTGTCTTGCAGGCCGCCAGATATAGTTTTGGTTCCCCAGTAATATAGTGTGTGTTTGGTTTTGACTCTGACCTTTGCCTGGATTTTCGACTCTGTTACCGGCTGACAATTTTGTACCTTCACTGCCCTCTCGGTTTTGACTCGGACTCCTGACTATGTTCTTCGGATCCTGATTTATCCCTTCCTGACGACCTCCCTGCTCTGCTGCTCATAATAGGTAGCTACCCCCTGGGCTCCGCTGTAATTCCAGATCCCTGTATAGGGGTTAAGGGTCTCAGGGTTTCTCGGGGTGCTGCCTTACCAGAAGCTCAGCCTCACAGCGGATGGTCGTCACAGTCACTTTCTCCCGGGTACTTTACTATAAACGTCCCGCAGCAAAATACAGAGTCCACAGTTCAGCAAGATGGTATTCAAACAGGTAGCTCTATGGGTGGCTGCAAGTGGATGCCAGGTGGTATGGTGGGACCCATGGTAAACCTTAGTTGACGAACCCGTGTCCTTTCTAGGATGAGGCTATACCCAATGGTTCCTTGTAGGTAGACTTGGGGCTCCCCTCCCTTGTGGTGAGGAAGCAGGCAGACCGCTCAGTCCGAGATGGACTCTGGCCGTTTCCTCGGGTTCAGCGTTCCCGTGGTGGACTGGGGAATTCCCTGGAGTATGATCACTCCACGCCGCGGTTCCCCCTTTCTCTCTAGGAACCAGACTCCGCACGTCGGGCGCCCTCTCTCAGGATCACCTCAGGATCCTCTCTCTCATTTTCTCCGGATCAGCGTAGAGCTGTCCTGGTAAACCTTCCACCTTGCTCCACACTCTTTTCCAACTGTCCCGACTCCTCTCCTCCACAGACTAGCCGCTCTTTGTTCCCCCTAGAGGTGAATATATCTCCCTCCCGGGTAACCTCCCACTACTATACTAATGTGGGAGTGCAGAAATGGGGCCCACCCACCAACCTGGGGTCCACTTGCAGCTGGGGAAGATTACACCTCTCTTTACGGGTGCAATACCCCACTGTGACGCCTGACCATGTGGGGCACCACACAAGCGTTCCCATTAATGATATGCATCGCCACACACAGGTGGGACCACCATTAGTTTTGTGGAGTACTACATGAAATAATGGAGAGGTAGGTCAGAGACCTGTTTGGGCCTAAAGGGCCACATAATGTCGAAGCTCATGCAAGCGTTCCCATTAATGATATTGAGTCGGTCGACAGGGAGTAGGTACTCGGATACCGGGACAGGTGGTTGCTTCGGTGGGGGATCATGGCTGGTCAGTTCCCGGTTCCGTGCCCTTGACCCTCAGTGGCAGGGATGGGGTGATGATGATGGGGAATGATAATGTGACGCCACCTGTGGTACCTGGTAATAAGGTTACCAGCGCTGCGGCCGACCGCTGAGGTGATGGAAATGCAGCTTTGGTAGTACAGCTCCCCACAGGTGGAGCTATACCTCAGGGTAGCGAGGCAGAGAATGGGGTAGTAGTCCTCACCTCCGGTGATGATGCTGTAGGCCTCCAGGCGCCAAATGAAGGAAGACAGACACCACTTCAGCTCAAACGGTTCTTTACTTGCACCAGATGGAAACAGGTACCCGGTATATTCTGGGTTAACGGGAATTGTAACCGCAGGTCATGAAGGTTTCCTCAGAGTCTGACAGTGATGCCCTCAATATGGCGCTCGTGGTCTTGTTACTCTCTCTGTCTCTCTTGCCCCTCTTGAGCCAAGTCTCTAGTCCACAGGGTCTGTTACCTAAAAGCCTTTCACTTGTCGGCGTTGTGAACCCAGCTGAGGGACTGATGTTGGGCTGCTTTAGGGATGCTTCGGCTCCCTGTGTGTATCGGGCTCTCAGCTTGCCGGTCTGTAGTTAGGGCTGAACCTTGCATCTAGCTACCTCGCTCCAGTATGCTGGGTCCCCAGCTGGCTCCAACGAGTCCTGGGTAAACCCCCTTCCAGAGTCTGGGTCGCCGCTCTCCAAAGAAGCGACCTCCTGATGCAGCCGCAGGATCCCCTGCATCTGCCTTCCTTGCTCTCCTCACACCAACTGTCTGACTGTGCTGTCACTCCCTGTCTCCCGATCTCTAGGCTCCACCCCCTGGGACCTACTGAATATCAGTCCCCTGTATTAAAGTGGCCTGTGTATGGGTGTTGGGGTGCAGACTCTGAAGATTTCCCACATACACGATTACGGAGGCATCACACCTTTAATTAGAGTGCAGTACCTCCCTGTGGCGCCTTGCAATAGGGGCGCCACACTACCCCTTGGTTAAATACACTCGTCCACAAGTGTCCTAACCATTCCGAGTTTGAGCTGATTTTTTATTTTATTTTTATTAACATTTACCCGGGTAACTTTCAAACAACAAAACAATACGATTACTTTTTGGTCTTCCCTTGCGGGAGGTGCTAGGCTTCAAATGTTACATATAAACATTTTACCATATATACTCGTGTATAAGCCGACCCGTGTATAAGCCGACCCCCCTACTTTTGCCCCCAAAACCTGGGAAAACCTATTGACTCGTGTATAAGCCGAGGGTGGACCCCAGCACAGGTATACAGCCCCCAGCAGTGTGGTATACAGCAGCCCCAGAGGTATATACAGCAGCCCCAGTGGTAGTATACAGCAGCCCCAGTGGTAGTATACAGCAGCCCCAGAGGTATATACAGCCCCAGTGGTAGTATACAGCAGCCCAGTGGTAGTATACAGCAGCCCCAGAGGTATATACAGCCCCAGTGGTAGTATACAGCAGCCCCAGTGGTAGTATACAGCAGCCCCAGAGGTATATACAGCCCCAGTGGTAGTATACAGCAGCCCCAGTGGTAGTATACAGCAGCCCCAGAGGTATATACA
This sequence comes from Allobates femoralis, assembly GCA_033576535.1. Classification (NCBI taxonomy): domain Eukaryota; kingdom Metazoa; phylum Chordata; class Amphibia; order Anura; family Aromobatidae; genus Allobates; species Allobates femoralis. Next base: position 396,525,361 of record JARQOC010000005.1, read on the forward strand.
GCCACAGTGGTAGTATCCAGCAGCCCCAGAGGTATATACAGCAGCCCCAGTGGTAGTATACAGCAGCCCCAGAGGTATATACAGCCCCAGTGGTAGTATACAGCAGCCCCAGAGGTATATACAGCAGCCCTTAGGTAGTATACAGCAGCCCCAGTGGTGTATACAGCAGCAGCCCCAGGGGTGTATACAGCAGCAGGCCCAAAGCTGTATACAGCAGCAGCCCCAGGGCTGTATACAGCAGCAGCCCCAGGGCTGTATACAGCAGCAGCCCCAAAGCTGTATACAGCAGCAGCCCCAGGGCTGTATACAGCAGCAGCCCCAGGGGCTGTATACAGCAGCAGCCCCAGGGCTGTATACAGCAGCAGCCCCGGAGGTATACAGGCCCCCCCATCAAGCTCCAGGGCCCCCCCCTTGCGCGGCAGCCTGTAAAGGAAAATCATACTTATCAGTGTCCCGCGCTGTCCCGCCGCTTGCCGACACACGATCCGGGCTTCAATCCGCGTCTTCCGGCTTCCGGCGGTCGCAGGCAATGACGTAATTGGAAGTGCGGAAGACGCGGATTGAAGCCCGGGATCGTGTGTCGGCAAGCGGCGGGACAGCGCGGGACACTGATAAGTATGATTTTCCTTTACAGGCTGCCGCGCAAGGGGGGCCCTGGAGCTTGATGGGGGGGCCGGTATACCTCCGGGGGCTGCTGCTGTATTAATTACCGTATATACTCGCGTATAAGCCGAGGGGGGACTTTTCAGCCCAAATTTTGGGCTGAAAAACTCGGCTTATACGCGAGTATATACGGTACTTTACACTGGTCCAACGGGGCCGGGTATTAAGTCTCCGATTTTAAAGTTCAATCAGGCTTTTACAAGTAACTGTCCACATTCACGTGCATGGGGTTACTGTCCAGAAGCTGCAAGAAAAGGCACAATATGCAAATGCCGCAAGAAAAATATACATTATTTAACTATGTACAGTGGTACACTATACCGGGTTGAGCTGGTCAGTTGTCACGTCTGCTGACCCAGATCGCGTACCACCCACGGGGTCTTGCATGGCGTTTATATGTTACTATATCACCACAATATATGTCCCAGTCCGGGTGGCCTTGAGAGAGATAGGATTCAACATCCCTCTTTGCCACAAAGACCTCGGAGTAGAGGCCTTCTTCCTGGGTAAAACTGCATCCGGTGCCCAGGTTGAAAACAGTGCTGGTCCCCTTTTTCCGCTGCTCAAGGGGTTGCAGGGACTGTTTACAGGACAAGACACGGGCTTGGCGGGTTTCTAGTTCGTTTGCCCACCAGGCTTCACTTCACCTCTGCCGTTCCACCTCGAAGTCCTGAGAAGGCTGTGTGAACCAGGGTCGTCTAACAGGTTGCCAGGTTCGTACGGGGTCGGTCGCATATGGTATCACCCTCAAAGCTCCAGCACCGGTTCGCACTAAGTGTTGTCTGGCCCTCCATAGCTCGCGGGACCCGGCCTACTCTGTGCCACCAACGACTCCTTCCTCCTCCGAATCTTCCTCCTTCCCGACACTGACTCGCTCCACAGGACGCTCATGATGCTTCTCCTCGATCAGGTCGGCCTCATCAGGAAAATGGATGAGACCCTCCGGTTTGGTAGCCTCCTCCTCTCCAGGCTCCACTGCAGGCAGGGTCGCTCGTTCTGGGACCTCGGTGTTGGGCTCAGCTAGTTCTGTGGGGGCATGGCTTTCACCGATTACCAGGTGTTCGGTCTGTGTAGCTACCGTCACCCCCGGTTCTGGGTTTAGCCTGAGTCCCTTCTGCTGCTCTGCACGCTGGCTGAGTTTTAGGATCATCTGGGCACTCCAATTCCGGATAGCCCACTCAGTGGTCTCCTGAAGCCGAGTGCGCTGGTCCCGTAACGCTGCCCCCCAGAAGGCGATGTCTTCTCCTGCGGTTTCGTGGGTAGCAACCCCCAGGCAGCACGGTTGGCCATGAGATCTTCCTCGACCTCACAGATTAACTCTCCGAGCTTGGGGACTGCCATCTTTACCATGTCGCACACAGGTAACGGGTCCGGAGTCTCACCAGTTATCTCGTTTTGACTTGCGGCCGCTCCCTGCTTAGTTTTTATAGTCCCAAGTTGGAGCGGCCTGGATCCTGGCCCGCTTCCCTGGTTATTTGGTGGTATGGGGGGTGGGGAGGCAGTTTGCATGACCCTTACCTGATGAGGGGCCAAGGCACACCCCTGGGCCAGCACATTTTCAGTCACATTTCCAGGCTGCCATTTTGGGCCTACGCAGTGAAATACAGTTCAGTCAATAAAGTCCAATTTAAAGCGCAAAGTACCCGGTTTTACCGGGCATGGGATCCTGTTCATGACGCCAATTTGAGTCGGTCAACAGGGAGGAGGTACTCGGATACCGGGACAGGTGGTTGCTTCGGTGGGGGATCACGGCTGGTCGGTTCCCGTTTCTGTGCTCTGGACCCTCAGTGGTAGGGATGTGGTGATGATGATGGGGAATGATATTGTGATGCCACCTGTGGTACCTGGTAATAGGATTAACAGCGCTGCGGCCAACCGCTGAGGTGATGTAAATGCACAGGTGGAGCCTTACCTCAGGGCAGCGGGGCAGAGGATGGGGGTAGTAGTCCTCACGTCTGGTGATGATGCTGTAGCCCTCCGGGCGCCGAATGAAAGGAGGACAGACACCACTTCAGCTCAAACGGTTCTTTACTTGCACCAAATCGAAACAGGTACACGATGCATTCTGGGTTAACGGGTATTGTAACCACAGGTCATGAAGGTTTTCTCAGAGTCTGACAGTGATGCCCTCAATATGGTGATCGTGGCCTTGTTACTCTCTCTATCTCTCTTTCCCCTCTTGAACCATATCTCTAGTCCACGAGGTCTGTTACCTAAAAGCCTTTCACTTGTCGGCATCGTGAACCCAGCTGTGGGACTGATGTTGGGCTGCTTTAGGGGTGCTTCAGCTCCTTGCGTGTATCGGGCCCTCAGCTTGCCGGTCTGTAGTTAGGGATGAACCTTGCATCTAGGTACCTCGGCTTCGGTATGCCTGTGTTGACCTGGGTACCCAGCTGGCTCCAACCAGTCCTGGGTAAACCCCCTTCCAGAGTCTGGGTTGCTGTTCTCCTAAGAGGCACCCTCCTGATGCAGCCGCCTTCCTTGCTCTCCTCACACCAACTATCTGACTTTGCTGTCACTCCCTGTCTCCAGCTCTCTAGGCTCCACCCCCTGGGACCTACTGAATATCAGTCCCCTGTATTAAAGTGGCCTGTGTATGGGTGTTGGGGTGCAGACTCTGAAGATTTCCCACATCCACGATTACGGAGGCATCACACCTGTAATTAGAGAGCAGTACCTCCCTTTGGCGCCTTGCCATAGGGGCACTACAATATGCCCCGCTATACACAGGTAGGACCACCATTAGTTTTGTGGACTACTACATGAAATAATGGAGAGGTAGGTCAGAGACCTGTTTGGGCCTATTGGGCCACATAAAATCAAAGCTCCTGCAAGCATTCCCATCAATGATATGCACAGCCATAAACAGGTGGGACAACCATTAGTTTTGTGGGGTACTACATGAAATAATGGAGAGGTAGGTCAGAGACCTGTTTGGTCTTGGAGGGCCACATAAAGTCAAAGCTCATGCAAGCATTCCCATAAATGATATGCCCCACAACACACAGGTGGGACCACTATCATTTTCGTGGATTACTACTGGAAGAATTAGTGAGGTAAGTCAGTGATTTGATTAGGCCTTGTGGACAGGGGAGATTGACCAAACAATGCTTATTAGCACCCAAAAATGGTGGATGTGAATACAGCTAATTTATTCATCACTGGTTCAAAGGTTGAATATTCAGAAACAGGGGCAGGAGTGTTAAGGATAGGTATTGAGCTCAGAGGGCCCTACTCAAGGCAAGCAACAAACAGCAAGGAGACCCCAACAACAGTTTCCATTTTTTTTTTATAAAATTAGGAACAGCCACCACTTAAGTGACCTCAATTGCCCCAGAGTAGAAATATGGAAATGTGGAGTTTAATGCAGCACATTGTAAAGTACACAACAGTTCAGTCTCCCCAGGCTGACACAGGGGTGGCAAAGTCCTTGTGGATCCATGACTTGTTCATTTTGATAAACGTTAGTCTGTCTACACCAGGGGTCTCAAACTCGGCTGGGTTGGTGGGCCGCACATAGAAATTTTTTTTTTATCGGGGGCCGCATTGCTTGTAGGACTAAGGGTACCTTTACACACGGCTACATTTGTAGCTTGTCACCAGGTAACTTACTGGTTGCAGTGAAATCATGGATACATGGTTCCATCTTGTTGCTGTGTGCAAATGGAATCATGTATCCATGATTTCACTGCAACCAGTAAGTTACCTGGTGACAAGCTACAAATGTAGCCGTGTGTAAAGGTACCCTAAGGGTACCTTTACACACGGCTACATTTGTAGCTTGTCACCAGGTAACTTACTGGTTGCAGTGAAATCATGGATACATGGTTCTATCTTGTTGCTGTGTACAAATGGAATCATGTCTCCATGATTTCACTGCAACCAGTAAGTTACCTGGTGACAAGCTACAAATGTAGCCGCGTGTAAAGGGGCCCTTAGGGTACCGTCACACTAGGTGACATCGCCGGAGATATCGCAGGCGACACACGGGAGCGCGCACATTTTTGGCACCCCGTCAGCGTCATGTGTTTAGACGCGGCGATACCTTCGGTGATGCTTTGGCGATGTTTCAGGCAATGTCGCTGTTGGGGTGTCTAGAAACCCCAGCAGGGATCCTGTAACATGGGAGCCTATGGCTCCCATCGCCTGTAACATCGCTATTCGCGATGTTACACAGGGCGATGCTTACACATCGCCTGAGAGTGGTTGCCTGGTTTCACAGCAGTGCTGTGAAACCAGGCGACCACTCTGAGCCGATTTTTCGGTGCAAAATCGCTACTTTACACGGGGCGATGTCACCTGGTGTGACGGTACCCTGACATTTTTAGTAATACCAGATTTTTTGGTCAATGTAGTAACGTCCAAATCCTGATCCCCTTCTTGTAGTAATGTCCGCATCTTGGTCCCTTTCTTGTTGTAATGTCCCCATACTGGTCCCCATCCTGGTCGCCCTCTTGTACTAATATCCCCAACCTAATCCCCTTCTGTAGTAATGTCCCCCATGCTGGTCCCTTTTTGTAATGATGACCCCCTTACTGATCCCCTTTTGTAGTGATGTCACCATCCTGTCCCCCATAGTGTAGTAATGTCCCCATGCTGGACCTCTTTTTTAGTGATATCCCCAACCTGGTCTGCCTTCTTTTTACACACTCAGACATATTCACTCACAATCACACCCACTCACACATTAACTCACCCACACTCACATTAACTCACACTCTCACACTCACGTGGAACAAAAGGGGGGGAAAGCACAACCCATGAGCGGTACCTGGTGGTCTAGTGGGGGCGTCAATAACAGATATGGGGGGTTCGCATCTCACCTTGGGAGGTTCTGCAACCCTGCACAACCTCGGCGTATCGCAGTGGAAGGCTCCGGACTCCAGCGGTCGGGGTTCCTCCACGAGCAGCTCCTTCTTCCAGTCAGTTGACACGAGCAGCCGATCACCTGCCCCTGTGACGTTCTCAGCTACGTCACCGCAGGCTCTTTGGATTCTGTTAGCGGTGACTTTGGCTCACAGCTGCTCCTGCTGCAACCCTCGGATGGGGATATGATATTTGTACAGAAGTGTGTGATTATAACAGAAGCGCTAGAGCACAGGAGGCACACGTTTAATTACCTTTAATATACCACAACGTGTTTCTACGGCGGTCCTCCGTCTTCATCAGGTAAATCCACCTGATGAAGAATGCGGACCACCAAGGACTTTTGTTATAATCACACACTTCTGTACTAAATCGCGCACTCTGACACCCTCACGCATTCACACTCACAAGCACCCCACAGGCTCTCTGACACCCACAGGCACTCTGACACCCACAGGCACTCTAACACCCACAGGCACTCAAGAGGCACTCTCAAGACAGGCACTCACACACACAGGCACTCACACTCACAGGCACTCACACACAGGCACTCACGCTCACAGGCACTCATGCTCACAGACACTCACAGGCGCTCACAGGCACTCACGCTCACAGGCACTCACACTCACAGGCACAGGTACTCACACACACAGGCACTCACGCTCACGGGCACTCACGCTCATGGGCACTCACGCTCACAGTCACAGGTGCTCACAGGCACTCACGCTCACAAGCACTCACAGGCACAGGCACTCACACTCACAGGCACTCACGCTCACAGGCACTCACGCTCACAGACACTCACAGGCGCTCACAGGCACTCACGCTCACAGGCACTCACAGACACTCACAGGCACTCACACTCACAGGCACTCACACTCACAAGCACTTGCACTCACAGGCACTCACAGGCACAGGCACTCACAGGCACTCACAGGCACTCGCACTCACAGGCATAGGCGCTCACAGGCACAGGCGCTCACAGGCACTCATGCTCACAGGCACTCACAGGCACTCACACTCACAGGCACTCACACTCACAGGCACGCACAGGCACTCACAGGCACAGGCACTCACAGGCACAGGCACTCACAGGCGCTCACACTTACAGGCACTCACACTCACAGGCACTCACACTCACAGGCACTCACACTCACAGGCACTCACAGGCACTCACACTCACAGGCACGCACAGGCACTCACAGGCACAGGCACTCACAGGCACAGGCACTCACACTCACAGGCACTCACACGCACAGGCACTCACAGGCACAGGCACTCACAGGCACTCACACTTACAGGCACTCACACTCACAGGCACAGGCACTCACACTCACAGGCACTCACAGGCACTCACACTCACAGGCACTCACAGGCACTCACACGCACACTCACAGGCACTCACACTAGCACACATTTTTATTACACTAACCATGCTGGTCCAGTGCATGGGGACCCTGGGGCTTCCCAGTGCGGCCCCCAGCACTTTGGACAAAGAACCATGCTGGCGGCGGTCCAGTGCATGGTGCCGCCGCTGTCTCCGCTATAACATTACTTGCGGCCACTTCACTGTCTCTGCCGCTCGCTCTGCAAGTTCAATGCGAGTCACCGTCAGCCAATGAGAGGCCCGCAGGTGACGTCAGCGGCCTCTCATTGGCTGAGGGCTTGTATTGAGCTTACAGAGCGGCAGAGCGAGCGGCAGAGACAGTGAAGCGGCCTCAAGTAATGTTATAGCGGAGAAAGCGGCGGCACCATGCACTGGACCGCCGCCAGCATGGTTCTTTGTCCAAAGTGCTGGGGGCCACACAGGGAAGCTCCAGGGGCCGCATGCGGCCCGCGGGCCGCGAGTTTTAGACCCCTGGTCTACACTGTCATTGGACAGACATGTGCGCTTATCCGTCAGCACACTACCAGCAGCGCTGAAGACACTTTGAGAGAGAATACTGGCTGCGGGGTACGGCAAAATCTCAAAGGCATAAGTCGCAAGCTCAGGCCATTTTTCCAGTTTGGAAGCCCAAAATGAACAAGGCTTTAGTTGCTCAGTCATGGCAACGATATTGAGCTGTAGATACTCCTGTGCCATCCTCTCTAGGCGTTCACTATGTGTCAGACTTGTTCTCTCTTCTGGTGTTGCATCAGATGGTGTGAAAAATTGGTGAAATGATTCCACAAAATTGCTGTTACTAGATAGACTGTTACTGTTAATGTTTGAGTGATGATGACTAGTGTTGAGCGAACATGCTCGGCACTACTCGTTACTCGCACGAGTATCACTGTACTCGGGCGACTCGCCGAGCACCGAGTAATCTCGCGATACTCGTGCTGTGCTCGTGGTCGTCATCTCTCCATGTTGGCGCTCTTTTGAGAGCCAGCCCACGTGCAGGGATTGGCTGACAGACCACTGCAATGCCACAGCCCTGTTGGTTGTGGTATAGCAGTGATTGGCCGGCCTGCACAGCGTCACCGAGCCTTTATAAGTCCCGGCGCGCTGTGCTCGGCACACAGCCTTCCAGACAGTGAGTGTAGGGAGAGTGTCTGCTGCTGATTAGGGACAGATTTGCGGCCCTCATAGGTAGATCCGGATCAGGGCTGCAAACTGCTGCTGACCACAACAGTCCTTCTCAGGACTAATCTAGGAGGACATAGGCAGGGTGATCCAGATCGGAGTCCAAGATTTCCAGTGACCAGAACAGTCCTTCTCAGGACTAATCTAGGAGGATATAGGCAGGGTGATACAGATTGAAATCCAAGCTTTTCTGTGACCATTAGAGTCACCACACTCTTGTACTTAGTACCTTAATACAGGTTAGGGACTAAAATCCTCTCTTCAAACCATTACAGTCACCAGACAGGTGTACGTACTACCTTAATACAGGTTAGGGAACTAAAATCCTAACTCTTGTCATCAAACAGTCACCCGACAGGTGTAAGTCTCCTTAATTACAGGTTAGGGACTAAAATCTCTCTTGCCATTTACAGTCACCAGGACAGGTGTAGTACTACCACTAATACACATGGTTGGGAACTAAAATCCACTCATCATCAACACATGTCACCAGACGGTGTCGACTACCTTAACAGGGTTAGGGACTAATCTCTCTTGACCATTACAGCACCAAGGGTACGTACTACCTAATACAGGTTGGCAACTATGAAATCCTAACTCTTGTCACAAATAAGTCACAGCAGGGTGTACGTACTACTTAATACAGGTTTAGGACTAAAATCTTCTCACTTACAGTCACAGACAGGTGTACGTAGTATATAAGGTAGGGAATAAATCCTATCTTGCTCAAACAGTCACCAGACAGTGTACGTACTACCTTAATACAGGTTAGGGACTAAAATCCTCTCTTCAAACATTACAGTCACCAGACAGGTGTACGTAGTACCTTAATACAGGTTAGGGAACTAAAATCCTAACTCTTGTCATCAAAACAGTCACCAGACAGGTGTACGTACTACCTTAATACAGGTTAGGGACTAAAATCCTCTCTTTAAACCATTACAGTCACCAGACAGGTGTACGTATACCTTAATACAGGTTAGGGAACTAAAATCCTAACTCTTGTCATCAAAACAGTCACCAGACAGGTGTACGTACTCCTTAATACAGGTTAGGGACTAAAATCCTCTCTTCATTACAGTCACAAGTTACTAGTCACAGTAGACCACTTGTCATCAACGTCACACAGTGACCTTAATACAGGTTAGGGAACTAAAATCCTAACTCTTGTCATTAACAGTCACCACAGTGTACGTAAGTTTCTACAAGTTAGGGAACTAAAAATCCTACCTCATTGTAACAAAACCAACTGTCACCAACATCACACGGTGTAGCATAGTTTCTACAAGTTAGGGAACTAAAATCCTAACTCTTGTCATCAAACAGTCACCAGACATGTGTACGTCATACCGTTCTACAGGTTAGGGACTAAAATCCTAACTCTTGTCATCATACAGTCACCACACTGTTGTACGTCTAGTACTTATACAGGTTAGGGAACTAAAATCCTAACTCTTGTCATTCAAACAGTCACCAACAGGTTGTACGTACATACGTTTATACAGGTTAGGGAACTAAAATCCTAACTCTTTCAACTCACAGTCACCACACAGTGTACGTCTAGTACTTTACAGGTTAGGGAACTAAAATCCTAACTCTTGTCATCTCAACAGTCACCACAGTGTTGTACTCTTAAGTTTCTACAGGTTAGGGACTAAAATCCTAACTCTTGTCATCTCAACAGTCACCACACTGTTGTACGTCATACGTTTTACAGGTTAGGGAACTAAAATCCTAACTCTTGTCATCTCAACAGTCACCACACTGTTGTACGTCATAACGTTTCTACAAGTTAGGGAACTAAAATCCTAACTCTTGTCATCTCAACAGTCACCACACTGTTGTACGTCATACGTTTTACAGGTTAGGGAACTAAAATCCTAACTCTTGTCATCTCAACAGTCACCACACTGTTGTACGTCATACGTTTCTACAGGTTAGGGAACTAAAATCCTAACTCTTGTCATCTCAACAGTCACCACACTGTTGTACGTCATACGTTTCTACAGGTTAGGGAACTAAAATCCTAACTCTTGTCATCTCAACAGTCACCACACTGTTGTACGTCATACGTTTCTACAGTTAGGGAACTAAAATCCTAACTCTTGTCATCTCAACAGTCACCACACTGTTGTACGTCATAGTTTCTACAGGTTAGGGAACTAAAATCCTAACTCTTGTCATCTCAACAGTCACCACACTGTTGTACGTCATACGTTTCTACAGTTAGGGAACTAAAATCCTAACTCTTGTCATCTCAACAGTCACCACACTGTTGTACGTCATACGTTTCTACAGTTAGGGAACTAAAATCCTAACTCTTGTCATCTCAACAGTCACCACACTGTTGTACGTCATACGTTTCTACAAGTTAGGGAACTAAAATCCTAACTCTTGTCATCTCAACAGTCACCACACTGTTGTACGTCATACGTTTCTACAGGTTAGGGAACTAAAATCCTAACTCTTGTCATCTCAACAGTCACCACACTGTTGTAACGTCATACGTTTCTACAGGTTAGGGAACTAAAATCCTAACTCTTGTCATCTCAACAGTCACCACACTGTTGTACGTCATACGTTTCTACAGTTGGGGAAACTAAAATCCTAACTCTTGTCATCTCAACAGTCACCACACTGTTGTACGTCATACGTTTCTACAAGTTAGGGAACTAAAATCCTAACTCTTGTCATCTCAACAGTCACCACACTGTTGTACGTCATACGTTTCTACAGGTTAGGGAACTAAAATCCACTTTTCATTAAATCACCACATGTTGTATCATCGTTTTACAGGTAGGACAAAACTAACTCTTTATCACGTCACACTTTGTCTCATACGTTTACAGTTGGGACAAACTATCTCATCTAACATCACCAACGTGTACGTCCTTTAAGGTAGAACTAAATCCTAACTCTTGTCATCTCAACAGTCACCACACTGTTGTACGTCATACGTTTCTACAGGTTAGGGAACTAAAATCCTAACTCTTGTCATCTCAACAGTCACCACACTGTTGTACGTCATACGTTTCTACAGTTAGGGAACTAAAATCCTAACTCTTGTCATCTCAACAGTCACCACACTGTTGTACGTCATACGTTTCTACAGTTAGGGAACTAAAATCCTAACTATTGTCATCTCAACAGTCACCACACTGTTGTACGTCATACGTTTCTACAAGTTAGGGAACTAAAATCCTAACTCTTGTCATCTCAACAGTCACCACACTGTTGTACGTCATACGTTTCTACAAGTTAGGGAACTAAAATCCTAACTCTTGTCATCTCAACAGTCACCACACTGTTGTACGTCATACGTTTCTACAAGTTAGGGAACTAAAATCCTAACTCTTGTCATCTCAACAGTCACCACACTGTTGTACGTCATACGTTTCTACAGGTTAGGGAACTAAAATCCTAACTCTTGTCATCTCAACAGTCACCACACTGTTGTACGTCATACGTTTCTACAGGTTAGGGAACTAAAATCCTAACTCTTGTCATCTCAACAGTCACCACACTGTTGTACGTCATACGTTTCTACAAGTTAGGGAACTAAAATCCTAACTCTTGTCATCTCAACAGTCACCACACTGTTGTACGTCATAAGTTTCTACAGGTTAGGGAACTAAAATCCTAACTCTTGTCATCTCAACAGTCACCACACTGTTGTACGTCATACGTTTCTACAGGTTAGGGAACTAAAATCCTAACTCTTGTCATCTCAACAGTCACCACACTGTTGTACGTCATACGTTTCTACAAGTTAGGGAACTAAAATCCTAACTCTTGTCATCTCAACAGTCACCACACTGTTGTACGTCATAAGTTTCTACAAGTTAGGGAACTAAAATCCTAACTATTGTCATCTCAACAGTCACCACACTGTTGTACGTCATACCTTTATACAGGTTAGGGAACTAAAATCCTAATCTCCTGTGACCTCCACAGTGACCAGGCAGTTGTCGCTCTATACAGGCAAAATGCGCAAAGGCGTTGGCAAGGGCGTTGGCAAGGAACAAGGAAGTGGACGTGATGGTGGTGCAGGCAGAGGCCGAGGTCGTGTGCAAGCACTCATTTCGCAACAACAAAGGGCCACATCTCCTCGCTCGCACGTCCTGTCCCAAATTCTTGGGGCCCGCAGCAGTACACCACTGTTGAACCAAGACCAGTGTCAACAGGTTGTTACTTGGATAGCGGATAATGCTTCAAGTCAGATGGGCACCTCCACAAACACCCTGTCTTCCGCACGGTCAACTGTCAGTAGCCGTGATGCTGCACCGCACATTTCCCAACCTGATCCTCCTTCCTACCACCTGGCCGATTACACGTCCACGGACATTACAGATCCCACACTAGGACACTCGGAAGAGCTGTTCACGTATCCATTCGCAGAATCTGGCCTGTCGCCACCTCCTCTTGAAGTGGGTCATGAGGAGATGGTATGTACAGATGCCCAAATATTTGAGCAGCCGCGTTATGACGAACGGAACGTTGTCAAAGTGTCTCAACAAGGGGTGGACGATGATGAGACACAATTGCCAGGAAGTCAGGAGGAGGATCAGGGTGCGGAAGAGGAAGACGACGTGGTGGATGATCCAGTAGCTGACCCTACATGGCAGGAGGATATGCAGAGCGAGGACAGCAGTGCACAGGGGGAGGGAGGCGTAGCATCACAACAGCCAGTACGAAGCAGGGGTGCGTCCGCAGGCAGAAGGCAGGCAACCGTTCCCCGGAACAACAACACGACTCAAGGTGCCTGTGCAAATGTTCGGTCTTCCCGAGTCTGGGAGTTTTTTAAGTTGGCTCCAGAAGACTCTAAAAAGGCCATTTGCCACACCTGCCATGCCACTATCAGCAGGGGTACGAAAACTAGCAGCCTGACCACCACCAGCATGATCAGGCACATGTCAGCCAAGCACCCGACTTTGTGGGAAGTACCACAGAGTCGAGGAGCGGTGCGTGCTGATGTCACTGCTAGGTCTTCGGCTGTTGTGCATGCAAGCCAATCCCCTGTCCATGCTGGCCGCGAACAAGCCTCCGGTCCTGCACCTGAAGTTGCTGAAGCACAAATTACGCCACCATCAAGCACGTCCTTGTCCCAGCGCAGCGTTCAATTATCCATTCAGCAAACATTTGAACGCAGGCGCAAATACGCTGCCAATGCCCCACATGCCACAGTCCTCAATGCTCACATTTCGCGACTCATAGCGCTAGAAATGTTGCCTTTCCGTCTGGTGGAGACGGACGCATTCCGCGACCTGATGGCGGCTGCTGTCCCACGTTACTCGGTCCCCAGCCGACACTATTTCTCCAGATGTGCCGTCCCCGCATTGCATAACCACGTGTCCAACACCATCACACGTGCCCTGAACAATGCTGTTTCAGCCAAAGTCCACCTAACCACAGACACGTGGACAAGTGCTTGTGGGCAAGGCCGCTACATCTCCCTGACGGCACACTGGATTAATATTGTGGAGGCTGGGACCCAGTCTGAGCGAGGGACGGAACACGTCCTTCCCACACCAAGGATAGCAGGCCCTACCTCTGTCATGGTTTCACCGACACTCTACAGCTCCGGAATGTCATGCTCTTCAGCCTCCTCCTCCTCCACCTGCGCATCCTCATCCACTGTACCCTCCACACCAGTCCCAAGCTGGAAGCACTGCAGCACTGCCTCTGCAAAGCGGCAACAGGCTGTGCTGAAGCTAGTCTGCATAGGTGACAAACCCCACAATGCAGAAGAGGTGTGGACAGCTCTGAAACAGCAGGCAGATCACTGGCTCACACCTCTGAACCTAAAGCCAGGAAAGGTCGTGTGTGACAATGGCCGGAACCTGGTGGCAGCTTTGAGGCGAGGGCAGCTGACGCATGTTCCATGCGTGGCCCATGTGCTCAACCTGGTGGTTCAGAGGTTTGTGAAGTCATACCCGGAGGTGTCTGACCTGCTGGTAAAAGTTCGGCGTCTGTCTGCACATTTTCGCAAGTCACCTGCTGCTTCAGCCGGCCTTGCAAGCTTTCAGCGCCGTTTGCGTCTTCCGGCCCACAGACTGGTGTGTGATGTCCCCACGCGTTGGAATTCAACGCTGCACATGTTGGTCAGGATATGTGAGCAGAAGAGGGCAGTTGTGGACTACCTGCATCACCTAAGCCGTCGGGAAATGGGTCAAACTCCACACATTACACCTGAGGAGTGGAGATGGATGTCGGACCTATGCACCGTCCTCCAAAACTTTGAGGACTCCACCAAGATGGTGAGCGGTGATGACGCCATTATTAGCGTCACCATACCACTACTCTGCCTTCTAAAACGGTCTCTGCTGAAAATAAAAGAGGATGCATTGCAGGCAGAGCGCGATGACTTAGAGCAAGAAACTGTAGTGGGTGTGGGTGAAAACACACAGCCCAGCCTCATGTCATCACAACGTGTAGTGGAGGACTATGACGAGGAGGAGGAGGAGGAGGAGGATGAAGACATGGAGCAACTCTCAGGCCAAATTGGGGATATGACATGCACACCAGTCATACCCTCGATTCAGCGTGGCTGGCCAGAGGACAGGGGAGATGAGGAGGAGGAGGAGGAGGAGGACAGCATGTTCAGTCATCGTGTTGGTCTGGATACTGATGTGATGGCTGTTAAGAGTCTGGCGCACATGGCTGACTTTATGGTAAGCTGCCTGTCTCGTGACCCTCGCGTTCAGAACATCTTGGCCGACAATCAGTACTGGTTGGCAACACTCTTAGACCCACGCTACAAGGAGAACTTTATGTCTCTCATTCCTGAGGCGGAGAGGTCAGCCAAAATGCTGCAGTTCCAGAGGGCCATAGTCACGGAAGTTGTGAAATCCTTCCCCTCACAAAACGCTAGCGGCATAGGTCAGGATTCGATGGACAACCAAGGCGTACGGCCGAGAGGGGCACAAGTCCAATCCGCCAGAGGCAGGGGAACTGTCTTTACGATGTGGGACAGTTTTCTCAGCCCCTCACGTACCACAGCCCCTGAGGTGCGGGGTAGTGCCACCAGAAATGCTAAGTTCGGGCAGATGCTGAAGGAGTACCTTGCAGATCGAACAACTGTACTGCGAGATTCATCGGTGCCTTTCAATTATTGGGTCTCCAAGCTCGACACGTGGCATGAATTGGCTCTCTACGCCTTGGAAGTCCTGGCCTGCCCTGCCGCTAGCGTTTTATCAGAGCGTGTTTTCAGTGCAGCAGGTGGAATCATCACTGATAAACGCACCCGCCTGTCAACTGAAAATGCGGACAGGCTCACTCTGATCAAGATGAACAAGGGTTGGATTGGGCCAGACTTCACCACACCACCAGCAAATGACAACTGAATTTTATTTTGTTATTTGAATTTGACATGTACCTCCACTCACCAATGGGTACACACTTCCGTACTTTGGCTAATCGCTGGACTCCTACTCCTTCTCCTCATGTGACACCATGATGAGCGTTAGAATAGTTAGGCTCTTGTTTGAGGTATACGCACAGTGGTAAATTTTGTAGCCCATTCTGTTAGAATGGGCATTACAACGACAGGAGACCCGCTCCTTTTCAATGGGAAAAATATTTTTAGGTACTCCTACACGTCTCTATCCAGGGACAAAGAGGAGCCTCCAAATTTTTGGCTGCCCTGACAAAAGGGCTACACTACAATACACCTTGTTCTTCTTAACAGGCCCTCCTGCACGTCTCCATCCAGGGACAAAGAGGAGCCTCCCAATTTTTGGCTGCCCTGACCAAAGGGCTCTACTACAATACACCCAGTTCTTCTTAACAGGCCCTCCTGCACGTCTCCATCCAGGGACAAAGAGGAGCCTCACAATTTTTGGCTGCCCTGACCTAAGGGCTCTACTACAATACACCCACTTGAGGGTTACAGGCCCTACTACATGTCTGTATGCATGGGTCATTGTTGAACCTCCCAATTTTTGGCTGCCCTGACCAAAGGGCTCTACTACAATACACCCACTTGAGGGTTACAGGCCCTACTACATGTCTGTATGCATGGGTCATTGTTGAACCTCCCAATTTTTGGCTGCCCTGACCAAAGGGCTCTACTACAATACACCCAGTTCTTCTTAACAGGCCCTCTGCACGTCTCCATCCAGGGACAAAGAGGAGCCTCACAATTTTTGGCTGCCCTGACCTAAGGGCTCTACTACAATACACCCACTTGAGGGTTACAGGCCCTACTACATGTCTGTATGCATGGGTCATTGTTGAACCTTCCAATTTTTGGCTGCCCTGACCAAAGGGCTCTACTACAATACACCCACTTGAGGGTTACAGGCCCTACTACATGTCTGTATGCATGGGTCATTGTTGAACCTCCCAATTTTTGGCTGCCCTGGCCAAAGGGCTATACTACAATGCACCCACTTGAGGGTTACAGGCCCTACTACATGTCTGTATGCATGGGTCATTGTTGAACCTCCCAATTTTTGGCTGCCCTGACCAAAGGGCTCTACTACAATACACCCAGTTCTTCTTAACAGGCCCTCCTGCACGTCTCCATCCAGGGACAAAGAGGAGCCTCACAATTTTTGGCTGCCCTGACCTAAGGGCTCTACTACAATACACCCACTTGAGGGTTACAGGCCCTACTACATGTCTGTATGCATGGGTCATTGTTGAACCTCCCAATTTTTGGCTGCCCTGGCCAAAGGGCTATACTACAATACACCCACTTGAGGGTTACAGGCCCTACTACATGTCTGTATGCATGGGTCATTGTTGAACCTCCCAATTTTTGGCTGCCCTGACCAAAGGGCTCTACTACAATACACCCAGTTCTTCTTAACAGGCCCTCCTGCACGTCTCCATCCAGGGACAAAGAGGAGCCTCACAATTTTTGGCTGCCCTGACCTAAGGGCTCTACTACAATACACCCACTTGAGGGTTACAGGCCCTACTACATGTCTGTATGCATGGGTCATTGTTGAACCTCCCAATTTTTGGCTGCCCTGACCAAAGGGCTCTACTACAATACACCCACTTGAGGGTTACAGGCCCTACTACATGTCTGTATGCATGGGTCATTGTTGAACCTCCCAATTTTTGGCTGCCCTGGCCAAAGGGCTATACTACAATACACCCACTTGAGGGTTACAGGCCCTACTACATGTCTGTAAGCATGGGTCATTGTTGAACCTCCCAATTTTTGGCTGCCCTGACCAAAGGGCTATACTACCATACACCCACTTGAGGGTTACAGGCCCTACTACATGTGTGTATGCATGGGTCATTGTTGAACCTCCCAATTTTTGTCTACCCTGGCCAAAGGGCTATACTACAATACACCCACTTGAGGGTTACAGGCCCTACTACATGTCTGTAAGCATGGGTCATTGTTGAACCTCCCAATTTTTGGCTGCCCTGACCAAAGGGCTATACTACAATACACCCACTTGAGGGTTACAGGCCCTACTACATGTGTGTATGCATGGGTCATTGTTGAACCTCCCAATTTTTGTCTGCCCTGGCCAAAGGGCTATACTACAATACACCCACTTGAGGGTTACAGGCCCTACTACATGTCTGTAAGCATGGGTCATTGTTGAACCTCCCAATTTTTGGCTGCCCTGGCCAATGGGCTATACTACAATACACCCAGTTCTTGTTTACAGGCCATCCTGCATGTCTGTATCCAGGGGCATTGGTGAACCTCCCAATTTTGGACTGCCCTGGCAAAGGAAGATACTACAATAGACCCAGTTCTTCAAAATGGGCACATTATTTCTAGACAGGGCTTCATGTACGTCTCTTGTCAGGGTCATCGGAGTGCCGCACAATGTTTTCACGTAAAATCTTTCATGTAATCACAAAAAGTAACATACACCAGCTGTATCTCACTATTGGGTATGTGCCCTTAACATTTCCACCCTAAATATTCATTTTGGTGTCATTTTGGAAGGTTTTCTGGACACTCCGTAAAATTGGCGTGAAACTCGGACAACATTGTTCACAGCTGTGACTTTTGAGTGAGAAATGCTTCCAGGGGTCTTCCCCATGGTGTTGCCATGTCATTTCAGCACTCTTCTGAGACTTTTGTGACATTTTTAGGGTTTTTCCAGGCAGCCGGCAGTCATTTCATAAAAATACTCGTGTCTCCCATAGGATAACATTGGGCTCGTTACTCGGGCCGAGTACACGAGTATCTCGGGATGCTCGGCCCGAGCTTCGAGCACCCGAGCATTTTAGTACTCGCTCATCACTAATGATGACGACTCCACGTTCCCAGGGTTGGAAAGTTAGAGCTGCGATATTCACTATGTGCTCCACTGGTGTTTTGGGGAAAAGCAGATCTAAAATTAAGTAAACGTTTCTGTTGGCACTCCTGCATGCATGAATCCCTTTCCAGGGCAGGAATCATTTGGCCAAGTTTACTCTTATACCAGGGATCTAAGTGTGGCAACCCAGTAGTCGGCATTACTTCGGATTCTAACAATCCTAGAATCATATTGCAGGTAGTGCAGCAAGAAGGAGCTCATGTGTCTTGCACATCCAGGAGGACCAAGTCCTTGTTGTGTTGGTGGTGGCGAGGTAATATTCACGCTTCCTTCCTCTGCCCTCTCCCCCCAACCTTGCACAACAGAAATGTGATCCAGATCTCCCTCATCTGCTGAGTCTTCCATGCCCATCGCCTCTTCGTAGTCCATTTCTTCCTCGGCTCCTGCACATTTATCAACAGTTTGGCTGCTACCATGTGCCCTCGTTAATCCCTCTTGCCCACCCTCCCTTGCCAGTCTCCTTGGTGCTGCTACCATCTGGACCTTTGAGATCTTGTTATCCCTTCCGCATATGCCTCCGCCTGTACTTCCTCCCCTTCCTCTTGGCCCACCACCTGACTCCGAATACCGGTTAAAGTATGCTCCAGCATATAGATGACCGGAATTGTCATGCTGATAATGGCATCGTTAGCACTAAACATCTTAGTAGCCATTTCAAATCTCTGCAGAAGGGTGCAGAGATCCTTGATCTGAGACCACTCCAGCAGCATGATTTGCCCCACCTGTGGATCGTGTTGGACCAGGCTATATGTCATAACATACTGCACCAGGGCTCATCTCTGCTGCCACAGGCGCTGCAACATGTGCAGAGTGGAATCCCATCGTGTCGGCACATTGCATTTCAGTCGGTGAACTGGCAGGCCGAACGACTTCTGTAGAGATGCAAGTCGTTGAGCTGCGGGATGTGAATGGTGGAAATGAGCACACAGCGACCATGCCCTCTGCAGAAGCGCATCTAGGCTGGGATACTGGGCTAGAAACTGCTGGACCACTAGGTTCAAGACGTGAGCCATACAAGGCACGCGTGTCACATTACCCCGGCGAAGGGCCACGCCCAGGTTTGCAGCATTGTCGCACACGGCCTTCCCTGGCTGCAGGTTCAGTGGAGACAACCATTCATTAAACTCTGTCTCCAGAGCTGACCACATTTCCTCAGCTGTGTGACTCACATTTCCGAGACATTTTAATGTAAACACCTCCTGATGGCGTTGAGCCCTGCTGCCTGCATAGTAAGGAGATGTGCTGGTTTCTGTCTGAGCAGTTTGAACGTGGGTCACATTACCAGACAGGCTTTGGGCGCAGGTGGAGGACCTAGAAGAGATAGAGGAGGCAGAAGGAGTGGAGGAACATCTAGATACAGAGGTTTGACGCGCAACCCATGCGGATGACAAGACTTGTAGAGCAGCCCCTTCTCCTGCTGTCACCATAGTCACCCAGTGCCCAGTCAGCGACATGTAACGCCCCTGTCCATGCTTATTTGTCCAAATGTCAGTGGTGAAATGCACCCTGTCACACACAGAGTCTCTCAAGGAAGCCGAGATGTTTTCACCAGATGGAAAGGCAGCAGTTCCGTAGCCAACAGCTTGCAGATGGTGAAATTCAATCTCTTAGCTTTGGCTAGGAGGAAATGGTCTTTTACTTGTCCACATCTGAGGGACTGAGGGCTGGCTGCTGTGCTGAGACAGGGTTGAGTAGGGTGTCCCAGACAAACTGCTGGTCTGTGAGGGAGGTGCAGGCAGAGTTATTACATCGCATTTATGAAAAGGTGGTGCTATCGATGTGTGACAGTGCTCAACACCACCAGGTGTTTCCACTTCCAAAACAGCTGATGACTTGTCAATCACACTGGCTGTTGCTAGTAAAGAGGTGAAAGTTCTGCGTCCGAATGCCTTCCTGATAGATGTCTTCACAGTCACAGAGGATGAAGAGGCTGCAGATGCACTTGATGGGGCAGACGGTGGTTGGCCAGGCCCGCTAGGCCACATTGCAGCACAATGAGCTTCCCACTGTGACTTATGCTTCATGTCCATGCATTCCATGCATGAAGTACTCAAACTATTGATTTTTTTACCTCTACTCAGTTTTTGTTTACAAATTTGGCAGATAACTTGAGTTGGGTCATCCTTTGCGATGTGAAAAAAGGCCCAGGCTAGACAAGGCTTAGCGCCCATGCGACCTGCAGAGACACCACGACTTCTGCACAGAGGCAGAGTTGTGGCTGAGGACGCAGTTGTTGACATGCTTCCAGGACTCCGTCTCTATCCAGGAAGCCGCAACCTAACCTCGTCACTAGCATCCTCCTCCACCTTCTCTGATGAGCTCATCAACTGCCTGCCTGTGGGTTGACAGTAAGTGGGATCTCCAACCTCATCATCACTCTGTGTGTTCTCACACTCGTTGTCTTTAGAGCCAACCTCTTCCTGCCCTGAGCACAAAGTCAAGTTGTCAGTCCAATCAGGTATCTGAGTCTCATCATCATCTTCCTCATTGTCACCATCAACAGTGGTTACAGTTTGGGAATGAGGGCCTACATTATGCTCGGACCCTTCTTCATCTGGTCATGGATCCGACTCACAAAGATTTTGGGCATCGGTGCAGATCATTTCGTCATCTTGGCTCAATGAAGCTTTGGAGCAGACCTCTGATTCCCAGGCTATAGTATGAGTGAACAGCTCTGCAGACCCACTAATCTGTGTTTCCCCATAATCAATAGGGCATATGGAGACTTGTGAGCTGTGAGAAAGTGCGATTGGGGTGACACCTCTGAGGATTGGAGTGTTAGTGATGTTGAAGTTGAGGTGGAGGAGAGCCCACTTAATGGAGCACTTGATATCCATTCAAGCACCTGCTGCTTTTGGGCCTCATCTTCAAGTTTTGCGATGCTCTGCTGTGTAACACAGGGATGATGTCAGATCGTCCACGAAAAGAAGTAGACATTTTAGCTTGGCTTGAAGACGGTATTTGGTAACCAGATGTTTGTGTTACTTTAGCACCTACCCCACGGACACAAAGATTTTTACCCTTTCCAACACACCTATTCCCCTTTCCACCATCAGCAGACCTTTTACCACTCATTTTGCAAGGTAAGTAATTGCCAACTCTGTAGTTGTTGGCACAAAAAACAATGGATGCAAAACTAGCAGAGCTGAGTGGCCAAACAGTGGTACTAGCCTAAACAGGTTTTGGTAAGTAGTTTTTTGCAGATGTAAAACAGTGGTACTAGCGTAAATACTTTTGGTAACTAGTTTTGGGCAGATGCAATACAAAAGTTGTCTGCGCTGTGTGGCGGTACTTTTAAAAAGGACACTGAAGTACAGCTACGTAGTCAAAAAGTGGTATTAGCGTACATAGTTTTGGTAACTAGTTTTGTGCAGATGCAATACAAAAGTGTTTTCTGCGCTGTGTGGCTGTACTTTTCAAAAGAACACTGAAGTACAGCTACGTAGTCAAACAGTGGTACTAGCGTATGTAGTTTTGGTAACTAGTTTTGGGCAGATGCAATACAAAAGTGTTTTCTGCGCTGTGTGGTGGTACTTTTCAAAAGAACACTGAAGTACAGCTACGTAGTCAAACAGTGGTACTAGTGTATTGTGGTGCAGTGGTTGACTGCGCCACAGGTGTCGGTGCTGGGACTTGTGGTTCCACAGCTCTGGTAAGACATTAGATATGTTGGGGCTGCAGGTTGGAAGCCAGGGGAGTGGTTGTCTAACCTGGATCCTCCTGTGGACGTGACAGATCAAAACATAAGCAGACTCCCTCTCAGTCACATAGGCTGTGAGGTCATGAAATGTTTTTGTGCCTCATCTACAATAGGTATTGATGGTTGTGTCCGTAAGACAGGGATCATATCAGATTGTCCACGGAAGTAAGTAGACATCTTACTTTGGCCGGAAGATGGTATTTCTTCAGCAGATGTTACTGTTGCTTTACCCCCTACCCCACGGACTCAAACGTTTTTGCCCTTTCCACCACGCTGACTCCCCTTTCCACCAGCAGCAGGCCTTTTGCCACTCATTTTGTATGTGACCAAATTGGCATCTCTGCAGTTGTTAGGAAAAAAAATTAGGATGGATGATTACATAGACATATGGTCGTTAATCTTGACCGAACAAAACACTGTTGACAGGGAGAAAAGGGGTACAGAACGCTTCCCTTAATGAAAGCCCAAGGTAGCCAAGACTATAAACAATTGGCTTCATGCCTTCTGCGTACTTGGGTGCGTTATGGGTCGAAAGCACCCTGAACGCTGCACTGAGCTGTTCACTTACTGTGACACAATCTACAATTCATACAAAACCCATGGGGGTTGGACATGGTGGAAGTACGATGAGGACTTCAGGTGTCAGTTAGCCACGCAGCCCCATCTAGGCTGGGGCATTAAGGCCACTGATTCATGGCTCAAACTGAGGACACTTTCCTGGATCATCACCCTCCACACACGGAGTTCACACGGGATATGCTCGTAGGCCTGGATGCTGCTGGCTCTTCAACGAAGGCCACTGCAAATTCCAAGACCTGTGCAAGTACAAGCATGAGTGCTCGTCTTGCGGCGGAAACCACGCATCCGCCAGGTGAGACAAGGCAGCCACCCATTTCCACCCCAAGGCAGTGTTCTCAGGCCCCAAAGACCCCCGTGAACGTAATAGAGATGGCGCCCTGGTTAAAACGCTACCCCAATAGGGCTGCGGCGGCAACAATCAGTAATGGTTTCGCCAACAGTTTTTTCATTCCTTTCAAACCTTTCCCACGTCCCTGTTTCGCCTCCAATCTCAAATCGGCTAGGGAGCACCCCGAGGTCCTCACAAGTTAAGTGCATAAGGAAGTCGCCTTAGGCCGCATGGCAGACCCCTTTACACAAATACCATTCCGGAATCTAAGAATTTCTACGCTTGGAGTAGTCCCAAAAAAGGAGAAAGGCGAATTTCGCCTGATACACCATCTGTCCTTTCCTGCAGGCAAGTCAGTCAATGACGGCATTCCTGACGAATGCTCGGCGGTCTCCTACGTTTCTTTTGACAAAGCAGTTGGTCAGAGAAGCCGGGATGGGAGCACTCATGGCCAAATCGGACATACAGTCAGCATTCTGCCTACTACCAGTACACCCCGATTGCCACCATCTATTGGGATGTGCCATCCAAGACCAATTCTTCTATGACAGGTGCCTCCTCATAGGTTGCTCCATATCGTGTTCGCTCTTCGAGCTCCTCAGCTCATTCCTTGAATGGGTGGTTGAAATTGAAGTCGGTCACACATTACCTGGACGACTTCCTGTTCATAGGCCTCTCCAACTCCGAGGCATGCGCCGCCCCACTGCCGTCATTTCGGTCCATAGCGGACAGGTTTGGAGTGCCGCTTTTGGCCGAAAAGACGGTAGGCCCTTCCACCGTACTCTCTTTCTTAGGCATCGAAATAGACTCAGTCAGTATGGTATTCCACCTGCCAGCTGACAAAATAAAAAAAAAACACATCCCTCATCGAAGGATTTCAGGCGGTCCAAAAGATAACCCTGGCACAAATGCAGTCCCTGCTAGGCCTACTCACCTTTGCTTGCAGAGTCATGCCCATGGGACGGGGTTTTTCCCACAGACTTTGCTTGGCCACCAGGGGTATAACTTCCCCACATCACGGGATACGAATCACCAGGGCCCTTAGGATTTGGGCATATAGAAGTCATTCCTAGACGATTACAACTGCCGCACATGTTTCCAGGAACCAGAGATATCCAGCTCAGATATTTCACTATTCCCGGACGCGGCCGGGTCCAAGGGTTTCAGCGTTTTCATGGGACCACATTGATGCGCAAGCCGCTGACCCCACGCATGTCACCGGGCAGGTAGGACAAAAAAACTCACCCTACTGGAGCTATTTCCCATAATAGTGGCTGCAACACTATGGGCCAAACAGCTGGCTAATAAGCGAATTTGCTTTTGGACAGACAATGCCAGCGTAGTTCACGCTATCAACCACCTGGCATCATCCTCCCCACCAGTGATCAGGTTGCTTCGGTATTTAGTCCTCAGGTGCTTGGAACACAATATATGGTTTTGGGCCCACCACGTTCCGCGGGTCAAAAACTACAATGCTGATGCTCAGTCGCATTTTGATTTACAGAAGTTCCGAACGTTGGACCCAGAGGCGGACATCACGGGCCGGGAGTGTCGGAAGTTCCTGTGGATGGTCCCGGAGGACAGCTGATACCGCTGGTTCAGGCATCCATAGCCCCAGCAACCTGGCATTCATATGATAAGGCTTGGAAGGAATGGTCCGACATAACGCAAGCACTGCTGACGCAGATTACTACAGCCTTTTTATGTAACTCTGTCACGCAATACTTAGTGCAGCGGCACGCCAGCGGCATTTCCAGCACGGTCGCACAGCAGCATTTAGCTGGGCTGGCTTTCAACTTTCACCTCTGTGGTTGGCCAGATGTCACCAAAGCCTTCCTGTTCACGCAGGCCCTTAAAGGTTGGAAAAGGAAGCGCAGGTGCATGAAGAGCAGGAGGCCCATCTCATTTGCCATATTGTCTGGCATGATAGAGAGGCTGGGCGGCATTGCCGCAGGGGAACACAAGGTGCGTCTTTTCTCAGTCACATTCACGCTTGCGTTCTTCGCGCGTTGCGAGTAGGTGAGCTAGTCTGCTGGTCCCCAGGGCATCACGGAGGGCTGCTTTGTGACGACAAAATCGTGTGCAACGGCGAGGTCAGGGTCCGCATCAGGTGCTCCAAAACTGACCAGCTCAGTCGAGGCATATGGTTCCCCATTTTCCCATCACTCGGACCACTATGCCCCATCAAGGTCCTGAGGCGGGTACTTAGAGTCCTGCACCCCCAATTCACTGTTCTTCAAGCATGTGGACGGATCCCCTCTCACAGTCACGCAGTTCTCGGTTATTCAAAAGGCTTCACTTGCGGGAATGGGGCTCCAGCCAAGAGATTACGGGACACGTTCTTTTCGCATAGGTGCAGCGACCGAAGCAGCCAGGGCCGGCTTCACAAATCAGGAGATACAGCGAGTGGGGCGGTGGAAGTCAGATTCCTTCTTTTGCTACATCAGGCCAGATTTAATATAACCCTAACCCCTACCGCCCCCTTCCCTATTACCAGCAACCCCCATTTCCCCTCCTCCTCCTACCCCCTCCCTACTACCCCCCTCCTCCTCCCTTCACCACAACGGTCTTAGAGGCTGCTCTTACAGCAATAGGCTCAGGCCTATCACTGATAGTTGTTCACTGGCGTGCAGTTTTAAATTAGAGCAGGTTTTCAGTGATGGTGTTATATGGGGGTGCACAACCCACATTCACAGGCCACAGTGCTAATTATAAAAAAAAAAAAAAATAGAGGGGATACAGGCACAGTAGCAAATCATATACTGTAGGGGCACGGTCTCTGCACTTGCACAATAAGGGGAAGGCATTGTGTATGCACAGGTTCAAACTTTTCATATTGCTAACAGACTTTTCTTATAGATCCCCCCAGACCTATCGTTTGGATACTAGGTCACTCTCAAGTATTCAGGGCAGCCAGGTGAGCTGAAGCGAGGCCAGGAGGATGCAATCTGGGATTCTGAACATACAATGGAGAGGTGTCCGGGGTCTTCCATGGGCACAGGTCCTGCCAGAGGCGGGTATCAGCAGGTCCAGCAGTCTTGGTAATACATGCAGGGGGGAACGATTTGGTTAAAGTGAGAATTCAGGAACTGCTCGCCATCATGCAAACAGATTTAGAGAGGCTGGGTTGCTTTTTCAACAGCTTGGTAATAGTGTGGTCCAACATGCTACCCAGGGCAAACTGGAAAGGAGCAAGAGACGTGGCAGCAGTAGAGAGGTCGCAGAGGTACATAAATATGCGTATCGCCAAATTTGTGATGGCTAGAGGGGGCATAGTGGTTAATCATGAGATTCTGGAGTGGGACATTAATCGGCTACTGCTGGAGGATGGGTTCTGCCTCAACGACATATGGTTGGACATATTCCTGTCAGGGATACAGGATGGGGTTGAGCAGGCCATCAGGTACATAAGTGGGGGTCACAACTCGGGCGCAAGCCCTCACCACTCCGTGGCCGGTGGAAGAGGAAGTTGGTGAGAGTCAACCTGCCAAGGACGGCCGAGGCATCGGACTTCCTCCCTCAGGATTTAAGCCGGTTTTGTGCCTAGTTTGGGAGCTGCGGCCAAAATAATCCAACCCCGTTTTAAAAGAATTTGAGAGGTGTTACGTTGATGCCCTCAATAAAGAATTGAAAGATATATGATTCATGTGGCTTCATTCATTGTGCAGCCGGGAAAACTGGTGGTTGGGGTCTCAGCAGTCTAGATGTTAAACTGGATGTGGCTATCGGGTGGGGGGAGGGTGCTCAGTCAAAAAATGTATAATATTAATAATAAAGATCTACTGGCATGCCTGTATGTGAAGGTGCTAGCTAGAAAATACATTGTCATCTATACTGGTTATCCGCTGCACACTAAACATTACATGAGGTATAACTTAATGGCTAAAGAATGAATGGCTAGCTTCTACAAAAGCTGATGCAAATGTGGATGAGGAAAAATGACATTGCAGAAACTGCTAAAGAATACATAGGAAAAATGAGAATCTTAGCTGATGCAGTGGCTATTGCATGTTGAGCCCGATAACCCCATCGCGGTGTTCTCATGTATATCGGGTCCCTAACCGTATGCCTCTGTTTGCAGTACAAAATGCATGTGAGAATCTATGTGTCTCTTAAATGCAATTAAAACCAGTGTGTATGGGTGTGGCTGGGAACTTGACTACAGCAAGATGGTGTACTAGATGTTAAACTGGACGTGGCTTTCGGGTGGGGGGAGGGTGCTCAGTCAAAAACTGTATAATATTAATAATAAAGATTGACTGGCACACCTGTATGTGAAGGTTCTAGCTAGAAAATACATTGTCATATGTACTGGTTATCCGCTGCCACTAAACATTAAATGAGGTATAGCTTAATGGCTAAAGAATGAATGGCTAGCTTCTACAAAAGCTCATGCAAATTTGGATGAGGAAAAATGACATTGCAGAAACTGCTAAAGAATACATAGGAAAAATGTTGAGCCTGATAACCCCGTCACAGTGTTCTCATGTATATCGGGTCCCTAACCCTGTGCCTCTTTTTGCAGTACAAAATGTATGTGAGAATCTATGTGTCTCTTAAATGCAATTAAAACCTGTGTGTATGGGTGTGACTGGGAACTTGACTTTCTGCAATGTCATTTTTCCTCATGCAAATTTGCATTAGCTTTTGTAGAAGCTAGCCATTCATTCTTTAGCTATTAAGCTATACCTTATTTACTGTTTAGTGTGCAACGGATAACCAGTATATGTGACAATGTATTTTCAATGTATTTTCTGTGTGTGTGTGTTTTGGGCTCAACTGCACCATCCCAGCACCTGGAGAACAGGGGCACTACACTCCCTAACCGCGGGAATGCAGTACTGTCGTGGCCACTGGGACGAGGGTACTCGGTACCGGACCGTGTCTGATACTGGGGGAAGTCAAGGATGGTCCTGGTCCGGACCTTGTCCCGGGCCCTGGCAAATAAAAGGGTGTATTTACAGGGGAGAATAGTTTATCGTGACGCCACCCACTATATGCGGCCAGTAAGGGGGCCGCCGCTGCTGCAGAACCTCCGGGGACGATGTAGTGGCAGCATAGATGGTATAGTTCCTGTGAGTAGAACTATATTCCCCGGGGCAGTGATAGTATAGTCTATAATGGATATGGATGGTGGAGACGGGGTTAAAGGACACACACTCACGTTTTGTAGTCAAAGGTGCAATTCTTCTTTTCTCCTGATGCTGCAGCTTCTTCTAATCTGTGTGCAGAGCTGGCAGGCTTGTAGCTCTGCAGGTGGGAGCTCTCTGTCGCTGGATGTAGGGCAAAGGTTGCAATCAATACACAGACTCACAGTTTTGCTGTTTTCCAAAGCTTTACTGCAGATGTTGTTGCAGGTTATAGTCCACGGAGTCTGTAATGGGGCTAAGCTCTATTCCCACCCTGTCCGGGTCATCAGCTTCCTCGTGTTATGCTGTGTGTGTGTCCTGGCTGCTGCTTCTAGCTGAGCTACTGGGACTTCTCACTCTTTCTCTCTGTTCTGCTGGTACCACTTGGCTAAGCAACTTGAGTCCTCTGTGCTGTGCTGACCCCTCCGTGTTGCTTTGCACTGGTACTATGGGCATCTAGAAATCCCACTGTTCCTGGATTCACTGTGCTGTAGGTGCCAGAGACAGTACCGGATCCGGTGTCCGTTCTGTGCGCTCTTCTGGGGCAAGTGAAGGTATCACTCCAGCTCCCAGACGTGTTCCTCAGTCTGTAGTTCTCCTGTTCCTCTGACCCTTGCTGGGCCTGCACTGAGCTAACTCTGCTCTAACTGTGCTCTTCACAGCACTGCACCGTGCTGAACTGAGCTCTCCCTCATGAGCAGGAGTATTTAAGGGAGCAAGTTGTGCTCCCCCTCCTGGCCCAGAGGTGCTAGTGTTTGTCAGTGTGTAGTGGGGAGAGAACCCATGTGGGGTTATTGTGGCACATTAACCCATGGGGTGCCACAGTACCTCTGGTGGCGGCTTACCAGGTGGGGAGCCACATATACAATTATTCTTTTTTACCAAATGTTTGTCCACAGCTTATTTTGATGAAAGATGTATATGACCAAGGGTGGAAATACCGTCAGTGTAACCTGTGCAGCCACACAGGTAACCTAGAAGAATCTGGGTCCTTTTACACCTCCAAACTTCCAAGCAGCTTCTCTCGCAGAAACATAAAAAGGTGCAAGAAGATGGGCTTATTGGACTGCAAAGGTCCCTTATACTGTTCTTGTACAGGGATCTTCATCCATCCAAGTCTGACCTTGTAGATGACACATCTTTGCATATGCAAATTATTCAATATTGTAGTGAAGTTTGAGTCCTAGTCACTTGGGAAAAAGGAATGAAGCAAAGTGAACACGTTGCATGACAACACCTATTTACATAGAATGCCATAGGACAATTACATTTATATTCAGAGATTTGATGATCATATGATTAAACTATTTTATACTCCTAAATTGAGTTGATGTAATCATAATCAACTGTTAAAATCAGATAGCAATTGTCTGAATTATATGGGTTATTAAACCTTGTAAACCAACCATATAGTGCTTCCAGGAAAAATGGTATGAATTTTACTGTCATTTTTTTGCTGCAAACAGATTGCAGTCTGGCAGTGAATAGAGAAACAAGAAACAATACAAATATTGAAGGAGAGTTAGATTTCTAGTGCAATTTGCACCCCAAAAACTGACTTCCATTACTATCACCATATTTGTAATGGTTAGAGATGACTGAACCTTTTGAAGTTCAGGTTCTCTTCGTTTGCTGAACGGGCATATGTTCGCTGAATAGATTGGCGAACAGTTTGACTAAAAATTAGGGCCAGATACCACCAATGTGGCATCAATTGACCCAGAATAAAAATTGTATAATTGCGCAGCCTGCATGAATGGCACGGGGTCTGAAACAGGGCCTGGACTAGCATTTCAAGGTTAAACATGCATTAGTAACAGGGAGATGAGTGACACATGTAGGCATCCTGCTCACAGAGCTCTGCTAAATTCAGGAAACAGACAAGAAGGGGATTCCCAAGAAGAGTCTCCACATTTCAAAAAATTAGGAAAAGATACCACCAAAGTGGCATCAATAGATCCAGAATAAAATTTGTATGATGGCAAAGCCTGCATGCATGGCACTGGGTCTGCAGCAGAGCCTAGCATTTGAAGGTTAAACATTCATTATTAACAGGGGGTTGAATGACACATGTAGGTATCATACTCACAGAGTCCTGCTACATTCAGGAGACAGACAAGAATGAAACTCCCAAGAAGAGTCTCCACATTTCCAAAAATGAGGGCAGATACCACCTAGAATAAAACTTGTATAATGATGATCCGGGCGATAGGGTAGGGAGTACTCGGATACAAGGACAGGTGGTTACTTCAGAGGGGGGGATCACGGCTGGTCGGTTCCGGTTCCGTACCCTGGACCCTCGGTGGCAGGAACGGGGGCGATGATGATGGGGGATGACAACGTGACACCACCTGTAGTACCTGGTAATAGGGTTACCAGCGCTGCGGCCGGCTGCTGAGGTGATGGAAATGCAGCTTTGGTAGTACAGCTCCCCACAGATGGAGCTTTACCTGAGGGCAGCGAGGTGGATGAGGGGAGTAGTAGAGCAGTTTTGCTGGGAAAGCTGCAGGTGGGGGCGGGGAATCCAGCACACACACACAATCGTCTTTGTTTCGGTACCTTTTTACTGATGTCCGTTAACAGGTACGGTCCAAAAGGGTAACCAGGTTTTGGTGCAGCTTGGGACGTTCACCTTAGAGAGTTGTGAGGCCTCCTCTATTAGTGTGTGCGGTGTTTGTGGTAAGCTCTACCTGTAGCTGAACCTGCCGCTTTTTCTCCCTCTCAGGGTGCTACTCCACAACCGACAATGAGGACCTTTCTGTGGGATTCCTTTACTCTGCTTAGGTCCTGGTCCTATGCTTGGTCAGGTTTGGAGTCTTCTATTCTTTACTTCACGGGGATTAGATCCTCCTGATCTGTCCGGGCTTTCGCTGCCACACTGTAGATGAATAGCAGCTTCGGACTCCGGTGTCCGGGTGGCTAAAGGGTTCTCAGATCTGTTCCCTTCTTCCTTCTTCCTACTTCCCACTTCTCCCACTGGTCTCCGTCCCTCTCCCTAGGGCTCAGCACAGCTGGGTCTGGTTTCCTAGTTCTGGGCCTGGCTTGGTACCAGAAACCAGCTCCTTCACTAACTGCTCTCTTCTCTGCAGTCTTTCTGGAACTAACTAACTAGCTCCTCCCCTCAGGGATGGATCTTTATAGGGGATCTGGCTTAAGGACAGCCAGTGGGGCTCCCCCTCCAGGTCTGGGGTGGAAGGTGTTGTGTGCTGTTTGTGCCAAGGTGTACATTCCTCCCTGCATCGTTGGGTCCTGTGGCAATCCCTCGCAGGGGTGCCACAATGACAACATGAATGTAGTGGAAAAGTCCTTGAAAATCCATGAAAAAGTTAATTTTGATAAAAGTTAGGCGGTCTACACTTTTAGGGGACAGACGGATATGCTTATCCACCAGGACATGACCAGCATCGCTGAAGGCACCTTCTGAGAGAACGCTGGCTGCAGGACATGACAGAATCTCCAAGGCGTGACTGGCGAGCACACTACTCAATTTTTGAAGCCCAAAATGCAAAATGGTCCAAACCCCCTCTGATGGCATGGATATTGTGCTTTAAATACTCATGCACCATCCCCTCCAGTCGTTCACTATGTGTCAGACTTGTACTCAGTTCTGCCAGTGGATGAGCTGGTTTAAAAAATTGGTCAAATGACTCCCAGAAATTGCTTCTGACAGTTAAACTGCAGCTGCTAATGTTTCTACGCTGATTACTCGATGTCCCTCGGGTTGGAAGTGTAGTTTTGCTATGCATACTCTGTCCCTCACTGTTGTGTTGTGGAAGACCAATCCTAAAATTGTCTACCAGTTTTTTTTGATAATCCAGCATGTGCGTGTTCCTGTCCAAGGCAGCAAGTATCTACCTAATTTACCCTTGTACCGCAGAGCCAACTGTTTGGCAACCCAGTAGTCATCGCTAATTTGAATCCTAATGATACGGTCATCATGTTGCAGACAGTGCAACAAGAAGGTGCTCATGTGTCAGATGCATACATGAGGCCCAAGTCCTTGTTGTGTTGGTGGCGTCGTAAAAATCAAGCTTCCTTCCTTCGTCTCCTACCGCCTATCTCGGACAACAGAAAAGGGAATAATTTCTTCCTCATCTCCTGACTGTTCTATGCCCATCCCCTCTTCATTCTTGTTTTCCTCCATTTGTTCCTCAGCTCCTGCACCTTCACTACCACTTTGTCTGGTACCATAAGCTCCCCTCTGTGGCTGTACTCCACCCAGCCACGCAACCTGGCTGAGTGCCGAGAATCCGGACCTTTCAGATATTGATATCCTTTCTGCATTCCTCCTCTTCTTCCTCATTCTTTTCCTTTGGTATCACCTCATCCTGTAGCCTTTGCAAAGTTTTCTCAAGCATGTAGATAATCAGAATAGTGATTCTGATGATGGCATCATCAAGCTAACCATCTTAGTAGCCATTTTGAGACTGTACAGAAAGATGCAGAGGTCCTTGATTTGTGCCCACTCTGCAAGCGTCATTTGCACCGCATTCGGCTTGCTTTGAGTCTCTGTATGCATCATTACATACTGGAACAGGGCTAGTCGCTTCTGACGCAGTCTCTGCAACATGTGCAGAGTGGAAATCCACCATATTGGCACATCGCAAATCAAATGGTTAACTGGTTGTCCGATGCTGTTCGATGGGCCGCGGTGTGAGAACGGTGGAACGAGCACACAGTGCAGCAGCTCATTCAGGCTGGTATAGTGGTGTAGGAATTGCTAGACAACCAGATTGAGAATGTGAGCCATGCAAGGCACGTGTAAGTTTTCCCCTCTGTAGATCTGCCACCAGGTTCGCACCATTATCGCACACAGCCTTCCCTGGCTCAGCTTGCATAGCTGTCCACAACTCTTCAGCTGTGTGACACATCTCCAACGCATTTTAATTGTAACAATTAGTGATGAGCGAGTACTAAAATGCTCGGGTGCTCGAAGCTCGGGCCGAGCATCCCGAGATACTAGTGTACTCGGCCCGAGTACCAAGCCCAATGTTATCCTATGGGAGACCCGAGTATTTTTATGAAATGACTGCCGGCAGCACGTAGAAACCCTAAATATGTCACAAAAGTCTCAGAAGAGTGCTCAAATGACATGGCAACACCATGGGGAAGACCCCTGGAAGCATTTCTCACTCAAAAGTCACAGCTGTGAACAATCTTGTCCGAGTTTCACGCCAATTTTACGGAGTCACCAGAAAACCTTCCAAAATGACACCAAAATGAATATTCAGGGTGGAAATGTTAAGGGCACATACCCAATAGTGAGATACAGCTGGTGTATGTTACTTTTTGTGATTACATGAAAGATTTTACGTGAAAACATTGTGCGGCACTCCGATGTCCCTGAGAAGAGACGTACATGAAGGCCTCTTGACATAATGTGCCCATTTTGAGGAACTGGGTCTATTGTAGTATTTTCCTTTGCCAGGGCAGTCCAAAATTGGGAGGTTCACCAATGCCCTGGATAGAGACGTGCATGAGGGCCTGTAAACCTGAAGTGCCCATTGTAAGGAAGTGGGTGTATTGTAGTATAGCCCTTTGACAGGGCAGCCAAAAATTGGGAGGCTCCACATTGTCCCTGGATAGAGACATGCATAAGGGCCTGTAAACCTGAAGTGGGTGTATTGTAGTATAGCTGTTTGGCCAGGGCAGCCAAAAATTGGGAGGCTCCACATTGTCCCTGGATAGAGACGCGCATGAGGGCCTCAAAACATTTTTCCCATTGAAAAGTTGTCGTTGTAATGCCCATTCAAAAAGAATGGGCGTAAAAATTTACCACTGGGGGTATACCTGAAACAACAGCCTAACTATTGTAACGGTCATCATGGTGGCACATGAGGAGAAGGAGGAGCAGTCCAGCGATTAGCCAAGGAAGAGGAAGACGACGTGGTGGATGATCCAGTAGCTGACCCAACCTGGCAGGAGGATATGCAGAGCGAGGACAGCAGTGCACAGGGGGAGGGAGGCGTAGCATCCCAACAGGCAGTACGAAGCAGGGTCGGGTCTGCAGGCAGAAGGCAGGCAACCGTTCCCTGGAACAACAACACGACACAAGGTGCCTGTGCAAATGTTAGGTCTTCCCGAGTCTGGCAGTTTTTTAAGTTGGCTCCAGATGACTCTAAAAAGGCCGTTTGCAACACCTGCCATGCCAGCAGCAGCAGGGGTACGAAAACTAGCAGCCTGACCACCACCAGCATGATCAGGCACATGTCAGCCAAGCACCAGACTTTGTGGGAAGTACAACAGAGTCGAGAAGCGGTGCTTGCTGATGTCACTGCTACGTCTTATCGTGTTGTGCGTGCGAGCCAATCCCCTGTAGATGCTGGCCGCGAACAAGCCTCTGGCCCTGCACCTGAAGTTGCCCACGCACAAATAACCCCACCATCAAGCACCATCAAGCACGTCCTTGTCTCAGCGCAGCGTTCAATTATCCATTCAGCAAACCTTTGAACGCAGGCGCAAATACGCTGCCTACGCCCCACATGCCACAGTCCTGAATTATCACATTTCGCGACTCATAGCGCTAGAAATGTTGCCTTTCTGGCTGGTGGAGACGGAAGCATTCCGCGACCTGATGGCGGCTGCTGTCCCACGTTACTCGGTCCCCAGCCGCCACTATTTCTCCAGATGTGCCGTCCCCGCATTGCATAACCACGTGTCCAACAGCATCACACGTGCCCTGAACAACGCTGTTTCAGCCAAAGTCCACCTAACGACAGACACGTGGACAAGTGCTTGTGGGCAAGGCCGCTACATCTCCTTGACAAAACACTGGGTTAATATTGTGGAGGCTGTGACACAGTCTGAGCGAGGGACGGAACACGTCCTTCCCACAGCAAGGATAGCAGGCCCTACCTCTGTCAGGGTTTCACCGACACTCTACAGCTCCGGAATGTCATGCTCTTCAGCCTCCTCCTCCTCCTCCTGCGCATCCTCATCCACTGTATCCTCCACACCAGTCCCAAGCTGGAAGCACTGCAGCACTGCCTCTGCGAAGCGGCAACAGGCTGTGCTGAAGCTAGTCTGCATAGGTGACAAACCCCACAATGCAGAAGAGGTGTGGACAGCTCTGAAACAGCAGGCAGATCACTGGCTCACACCTCTGAACCTAAAGCCAGGAAAGGTCGTGTGTGACAATGTCCGGAACCTGGTGGCAGCTTTGAGGCGAGGCCAGCTGATGCATGTTCCATGCGCGGGCCATATGCTCAACCTGGTGGTTCAGAGGTTTCTAAAGTAATACCCAGAGCTGTCTGAACAGTTGGTAAAAGTTCGCCGTCTGTCTGCACATTTTCGCAAGTCACCTGCTGCTTCAGCCGGCCTTGCCGGCTTTCAGCGCCGTTTGCGCCTTCCGGCCCACAGACTGGTGTGTGATGTCCCCACGCGTTGGAATTCAACTCTGCACATGTTGGTCAGGATATGTGAGCAGAAGAGGGCAGTTGTGGACTACCTGCATCACCTAAGCCGTCGGGAAATGGGTCAAACTCCACACATAACACCTGAGGAGTGGAGATGGATGTCGGACCTATGTACCGTCCTCCAAAACTTTGAGGACTCCACCAAGATGGTTTGCGGCGATGATGCCATTATTAGCGTCACCATACCACTACTCTGCCTTCTAAAACGGTCTCTGCTGAAAAACAAAGAGGATGCATTGCAGGCCGAGCGCGATGACTTGGAGCAAGGAACAGTAGTGGGTGTGGGTGAAAACACACAGCCAGCCTCATCTCATCACAACGTGCAGTGGAGGACTATGACGAGGAGGAGGAGGATGAAGACATGGAGCAACTCTCTGGCCAAATTGAGGATATGACATGCACACCAGTCATACCCTCGATTCTGCGTGGCTGGCCAGAGGACAGTGGAGATGAGGAGGAGGAGGAGGAGGACAGCATGTTCAGTCATCGTGTTGGTCTGGATACTGAAGTGATGGCTGTTAAGAGTCTGGCGCACATGGCTGACTTTATGGTAAGCTGCCTGGCTCATGACCCTCGCGTTCACAACATCTTGGCCGACAATCAGTACTTGTTGGCAACACTGTTAGACCCACGCTACAAGGAGAACTTTATGTCTCTCATTCCTGAGGCGGAGAGGTCAGCCAAAATGCAGCATTTCCAGAAGGCCACAGTCACGGAAGTAGGCAAATCATTCCCCTCACAAAACGCTAGCGGCATAGGTCAGGAATCGGTGGACAACCAAGGCGTACGGCCGAGAGGGGCACAAGTCCAATCCGCCAGAGGTAGGGGAACAGTCTTTACGATGTGGGACAGTTTTCTCAGCCCCTCACGTACCACAGCCCCTGAGGTGCGGGGTAGTGACACAAGAAATGCTAAGTTTGGCCAGATGCTGAAGGAGTACCTTGCAGATCAAACAACTGTACTGCTAGATTCCTCTGTGCCTTACAATTATTGTATCTCCAAGCTGGACATGTGGCATGAATTGGCTCTCTACTCCTTGGAAGTCCTGGCCTGCCCTGCCGCTAGCGTTTTGTCAGAGCGTGTTTTCAGAGCCGCAGGTGGAATCATTACTGATAAACGCACCCGCCTGTCAACTGAAAATGCTGACAGGCTGACTCTGATGAAGATGAACAAGGGTTGGATTGGGCCAGACTTCACCACACCACCAACAAATGACAACTGAATTTAAATTTTGTTATGGGAATTTGCCATGTACCTCCACTCACCCATGGGTACACACTTCTGGACTTCCGAGTGTCCAAGTGTGGGATCAGTAATGTCCGTGGACGTGTACTCGGCCTGGTGGTAGGAAGGAGGATCAGGTTGGGAAATGTGCGGTGCAGTATCACGGCTACTGACACTTGACCGTGTGGAAAACAGGGTGTTTGTGGAGGTGCCAATCTGACTTGAAGCATTATCCGCTATCCAAGTAACAACCTATTGACACTGGTGTTGGTTCAAGAGCAGTGTACTGCAGCGGGCCCCAAGAATTTGGGACAGGACGTGTGAGCGAGTAGATGTGCCCCTTTCTTGTTACGAAATTAGTGCTTGCACACGACCTCGGCCTCTGCCTGCACCACCATCACGTTCACTTCCTTGTTCCTTGCCAACGCCCTTGCGCATTTTGCTTGTATACAGCGACTACAGTCTGTTGACTGTAATGGTCACAGGAGAGTAGGATTTTAGTCCCTAACCTGTATCAAGGTAGTAAGTACACCAGTCTGGTGACTGTAATAGTCACAGGAGAGTAGGATTTTAGTCCCTAACCTGTATTAAGGTAGTAAGTACACCAGTCTGGTGACTGTAATGGTCACAGGAGATTAGGATTTTAATCCCTAACCTGTATTAAGGTAGTAAGTACACCAGTCTGGTGACTGTAATGGTCACAGGAGATTAGGATTTTAGTCCCTAACCTGTATCAAGGTAGTAAGTACACCAGTCTGGTGACTGTAATGGTCACAGGAGATTAGGATTTTAGTCCCTAACCTGTATTAAGGTAGTAAGTACACCAGTCTGGTGAATGGAATGGTCACAGGAGATTAGGATTTTAGGCCCTAACCTGTATCAAGGTAGTAAGTACACCAGTCTGGTAAATGTAATGGTCACAGGAGATTAGGATTTTAGTCCCTAACCTGTATTAAGGTAGTAAGTACACCAGTCTGGTGACTGTAATGGTCACAGGAGATTAGGATTTTAGTCCCTAACCTGTATTAAGGTAGTAAGTACACCAGTCTGGTGACTGTAATGGTCACAGGAGATTAGGATTTTAGTCCCTAACCTGTATCAAGGTAGTAAGTACACCAGTCTGGTGACTGTAATGGTCACAGGAATTAGGATTTTAGTCCCTAACCTGTATTAAGGTAGTAAGTACACCAGTCTGGTGACTGTATAGTCACAGGAGATTAGGATTTTAGTCCCTAACCTGTATCAAGGTAGTAAGTACACCAGTCTGGTGACTGTAATGGTCACAGGAGATTAGGATTTTAGTCCCTAACCTGTATTCAAGGTAGTAAGTACACCAGTCTGGTGACTGTAATGGTCACAGGAGATTAGGATTTTAGTCCCTAACCTGTATTAAGGTAGTAAGTACACCAGTCTGGTGACTGTAATGTCACAGGAGATTAGGATTTTAGTCCCTAACCTGTATTAAGGTAGTAAGTACACCAGTCTGGTGACTGTAATGGTCACAGGAGAGTTAGGATTTTAGTCCCTAACCTGTATTCAAGGTAGTAAGTACACCAGTCTGGTGACTGTAATAGTCACAGGAGATTAGGATTTTAGTCCCTAACCTGTATTAAGGTAGTAAGTACACCAGTCTGGTGACTGTAATGGTCACAGGAGATTAGGATTTTAGTCCCTAACCTGTATAAGGTAGTAAGTACACCAGTCTGGTGACTGTAATGGTCACAGGAGATTAGGATTTTAGTCCCTAACCTGTATTCAAGGTAGTAAGTACACCAGTCTGGTGACTGTAATGGTCACAGGAGATTAGGATTTTAGTCCCTAACCTGTATTAAGGTAGTAAGTACACCAGTCTGGTGACTGTAATGTCACAGGAGATTAGGATTTTAGTCCCTAACCTGTATAAGGTAGTAAGTACACCAGTCTGGTGACTGTAATGGTCACAGGAGATTAGGATTTTAGTCCCTAACCTGTATCAAGGTAGTAAGTACACCAGTCTGGTGACTGTAATGTCACAGGAGATTAGGATTTTAGTCCCTAACCTGTATTCAAGGTAGTAAGTACACCAGTCTGGTGACTGTAATAGTCACAGGAGATTAGGATTTTAGTCCCTAA
The DNA here is from genome assembly GCA_033576535.1 of Allobates femoralis. NCBI lineage: Eukaryota > Metazoa > Chordata > Amphibia > Anura > Aromobatidae > Allobates > Allobates femoralis. The sequence goes on from JARQOC010000005.1 coordinate 396,564,244, forward strand.
CCTGTATTAAGGTAGTAAGTACACCAGTCTGGTGACTGTAATGGTCACAGGAGATTAGGATTTTAGTCCCTAACCTGTATTAAGGTAGTAAGTACACCAGTCTGGTGACTGTAAGTCACAGGAGATTAGGATTTTAGTCCTAACCTGTATAAGGTAGTAAGTACACCGTCTGGTGACTGTAATGTCACAGGAGATTAGGATTTTAGTCCCTAACCTGTATAAGTAGTAAGTACACAGTCTGGTGACTGTAAGTCACAGGAGATAGGATTTTAGTCCCTAACCTTATAAGTAGTAAGTACACCAGTCTGGTGACGTAATGTCACAGGAGATAGGATTTTAGTCCCTAACCTGTATTAAGTAGTAAGTACACCAGTCTGGTGACTGTAATGTCACAGGAGATTAGGATTTTAGTCCCTAACCTGTATAAGGTAGTAATACACCAGTCTGGTGACTGTAATGTCACAGGAGATTAGGATTTAGTCCCTAACTGTACAAGGTAGTAAGTACACCAGTCTGGTGACTGTAATGGTCACAGGAGTAGGATTTTAGTCCTACCTGTATTAAGGTATAAGTACACCAGTCTGGTGACTGTAATGTCACAGGAGATTAGGATTTTAGTCCCTAACTGTATCAAGGTAGTAAGTACACCAGTCTGGTGATGTAATGTCACAGGAGATTAGGATTTTAGTCCCTAACCTGTATTAAGTAGTAAGTACACAGTTGGTGACTGTATGTCACAGGAGATTAGGATTTAGTCCCTAACCTGTATCAAGGTAGTAAGTACACAGTCTGGTGACTGTAATGTCACAGGAGAGTAGGATTTTAGTCCCTAACCTGTATAAGGTAGTAAGTACACAGTCTGGTGACTGTAATGTCACAGAGATAGATTTAGTCCCTAACCTGTATTAAGTATAAGTACACCAGTCTGGTGACTGTAATGGTCACAGGAGAGTAGGATTTTAGTCCCTAACCTGTATCAAGGTAGTAAGTACACCAGTCTGGTGACTGTAATGTCACAGGAGATAGGATTTTAGTCCCTAACTGTATAAGGTAGTAAGTACACCAGTCTGGTACTGTAATGTCACAGGAGATTAGGATTTTAGTCCCTAACCTGTATTAAGGTAGTAAGTACACCAGTCTGGTGACTGTAATGTCACAGGAGATAGGATTTTAGTCCCTAACCTGTATAAGGTAGTAAGTACACCAGTCTGGACTGTAATGTCACAGGAGAGTAGGATTTTAGTCCCTAACCTGTATTAAGTAGTAAGTACACCAGTCTGGTGACTGTAATGTCAAGGAGAGGATTTTAGTCCCTAACCTGTATAAGGTATAAGTACACCAGTCTGGTGACTGTATGTCACAGGAGATAGGATTTTAGTCCTAACCTGTATAAGTAGTAAGTACACCAGTCTGGTGACTGTTAGTCACAGGAGATAGATTTTAGTCCCTAACTGTATAGGTAGTAAGTACACCAGTCTGGTGACTGAATGTCACAGGAGATAGGATTTTAGTCCCTAACCTGTATAAGGTAGTAAGTACACCAGTCTGGTGATGTAATGGTCACAGGAGATAGGATTTTAGGCCCTAACCTGTATCAGGTAGTAAGTACACCAGTCTGGTGACTGTAATAGTCACAGGAGAGTAGATTTTAGTCCTAACTGTATTAGGTAGTAAGTACACAGTCTGGTGACTGTATGGTCACAGGGATTAGGATTAGTCCCTAACCTGTATAAGGTAGTAAGTACACAGTCTGGTGATGTAATGTCACAGGAGAGTAGGATTTTAGTCCTAACCTGTACAAGGTAGTAAGTACACCGTCTGGTGACTGTAATGGTCACAGGAGATTAGGATTTTAGTCCCTAACCTGTATAAGGTAGTAAGTACACCAGTCTGGTGACTGTATGGTCACAGGAGAGAGATTAGTCCCTAACCTGTATTAGGTAGTAAGTACACCAGTCTGGTGATGTAATGGTCACAGGAGATTAGGATTTTAGTCCCTACCTGATAAGGTAGTAAGTACACCAGTTGGTGACTGTAATGTCACAGGAGATAGGATTTTAGTCCCTACCTGTATCAAGGTAGTAAGTACACCAGTCTGGTGACTGTAGTCACAGGAGATAGGATTTTAGTCCCTAACCTGTATTAAGGTAGTAAGTACACCAGTCTGGTGACTGTAATGGTCACAGGAGATTAGGAGTTTAGTCCCTAACCTGTATCAAGGTAGTAAGTACACCAGTCTGGTGACTGTAATGGTCACAGGAGATTAGGATTTTAGTCCCTAACCTGTATCAAGGTAGTAAGTACACCAGTCTGGTGACTGTAATAGTCACAGGAGAGTAGGATTTTAGTCTCTAACCTGTATTAAGGTAGTAAGTACACCAGTCTGGTGACTGTAATGGTCACAGGAGATTAGGATTTTAGGCCCTAACCTGTATCAAGGTAGTAAGTACACCAGTCTGGTGACTGTAATAGTCACAGGAGAGTAGGATTTTAGTCCCTAACCTGTATTAAGGTAGTAAGTACACCAGTCTGGTGACTGGAATGGTCACAGGAGATTAGGATTTTAGTCCCTAACCTGTATCAAGGTAGTAAGTAAACCAGTCTGGTGACTGTAATGGTCACAGGAGATTAGGATTTTAGTCCCTAACCTGTATTAAGGTAGTAAGTACACCAGTCTGGTGACTGTAATGGTCACAGGAGATTAGGATTTTAGGCCCTAACCTGTATCAAGGTAGTAAGTACACCAGTCTGGTGACTGTAATAGTCACAGGAGAGTAGGATTTTAGTCCCTAACCTGTATTAAGGTAGTAAGTACACCAGTCTGGTGACTGTAATGGTCACAGGAGATTAGGATTTTAGTCCCTAACCTGTATCAAGGTAGTAAGTACACCAGTCTGGTTAATGTAATGGTCACAGGAGAGTAGGATTTTAGTCCCTAACCTGTATCAAGGTAGTAAGTACACCAGTCTGGTGACTGTAATGGTCACAGGAGATTAGGATTTTAGTCCCTAACCTGTATCAAGGTAGTAAGTACACCAGTCTGGTGACTGTAATGGTCACAGGAGAGTAGGAGTTTAGTCCCTAACCTGTATTAAGGTAGTAAGTACACCAGTCTGGTGACTGTAATGGTCACAGGAGATTTGGATTTTAGTCCCTAACCTGGATCAAGGTAGTAAGTTCAACAGTCTGGTGACTGTTATGGTCACAGAAAAGCTTGGATTCCGATCTGTATCACCCTGCCTATATCCTCCTAGATTAGTCCTGAGAAGGACTGTTGTGGTCAGCAGCAGTTTGCAGCCCTGCTCTGGATCTACCTATGAGGGCCGCAAATCTGTCCCTAAGCAGCAGCAGACACTCTCCCTACACTCACTGTCTGGATGCCTGTGTGCAAAGCACAGCGCGGCCGGGTCTTATAAAGGCTCGGTCACGCTGTGCAGGCCGGCCAATCACTGCAATGCCACAACTAACAGGGCTGTGGCATTGCAGTGGTCTGCCAGCCAATCCCTGCATGTGGGCTGGCTCTCAAAAGAGCGCCAGCATGCAGAGATGACGACCACGAGCACAGCACGAGTATCGTGAGATTACTCGGTGCTCGCCGAGTAGCCCGAGTACAGTGATACTCGTGCGAGTACCGATTAGTGGCGAGCATGCTCGCTCATCACTAGTAACAATGCCTGATGGTGGAGAGCCCTGATAGCACAGCACGGAGGTGGAGTGGATTCTGCCTCAACTGTTGCAACATTAAAGGAGAGGTCCACGGTACAGCTGAAGGCCCTAGAGGAGGTGGATGAGGCAAAGCTGTGGACGAAGAGGTACTGGCAGACGTTTGTCCTGAAAGTCTTGGGGATTTCAAGACTTGGGAAATAGTCCCTACCCCGCCTGGCCCCGCAGCCACTGGAGTCACCCAGTGGCCAGTGAGCAATACGTAACACCTCTTGCCATGATTGCTCATCCAGGAGTCAGTGGTGGTATGCAGTCACTAGGAAGGACTTACAAAACAAAGTATTCAATGATATCAGGGAGACCAGTTCAAGAAAACACTACGGGCAGCCGGCTAAAGCGCTCAACACAGTGAATTCCTAGGCGCATGGGAATTTTGAATATGCAAATAGAGTCTGTGGAACCTCGTTTAGGAGTCTCACACAGGACTAGCCAGATCTCCCTCCAGGGAAGGACCTAGCCATGGGGTGACTCTTTGAGGAAACCATCACTAGGAAGGACTTGGCTCACCTATCCAATTGTGCTGCTCAGAAAAAAATCTGTATATTTCTTATAGTTAGCTGGCACACACTGACTCAAGAAATGTATTGTGAAACAAGCAAAGATATTTATTTTCTTTTTGCTGAGGAAAATTCTAACAAAAAAACTCCCAACATTTCAACTCTTTACACTTGAGTCTTTGTCAAGGGATTAATTCTTCTCTAGATATAAACATAAACAACAAGAGAATCTAAGTTCTACATAGTATACATTATAAATGAGAAAAAAAATCACAAAAATAAATAATAATAAACATGTTATTGCAATGTACTGTATATAGGTGAACAAAGTCGCATGTGATCATGTGTTACTTATCGCAGTGATTATTGTGACCGTCCTGCATGTTATACGGGGGTGGGAGTGTGGGCCAAGGTGACCTATAGAAATATTCCACAGTGTTATCTCAGTACACTACTGTTCAGAAGTTTGGAGTCACCCAATTTTCAGTTTCTATGAAAACCCATACTTTTATTTATCAAATGAGTTGCAAAATGAATAGAAAATATAGTCCAGACACTGACAAGGTTAGAAATAATGATTTTTATTTGAAATAATTATTTTCTCTTTCAAACTTTGCTTTCATCAAAGAATGCTCCCTCTGCAGTAATTAAAGCATTGCAGACCTTTGGTACTATTTAATGAGGCTGCCAGTTGAGGAGCTGTGAGGCGTCAATTTGTCAAATTAGAGACTCTAATGTACTTGTCTTGTTGCTCAGTTGTGCAGCGGGGGTCTGTCTTTTCTCTTTCTATTCTGGTTAGAGCCTGTTTGTGCTCTCCTCTGAAGGGAGTAGTACACACCATTATAGGAAATCTTAAGTTTCTTGGCAATTTCTTGAATGGAATAGCCTTCATTTCCAAGAAAAAGAATAGACTGTGAAAATTCTCTTTGTCTGGCCATTTTGAGAGTTTCATAGATCAAACAAATGTAATGCTCCAGATTCTCAACTAGCTCAAAGGAAGGTCAGTTTTATAGCTTCTCTAATCAGCCAAACAGCTGTGCTAACACACTTGTTGCATGGGTTTTCTAGGGTTTTCTAAACATCCGTTAGCCTTCTTACACAGTTAGCAAACACAATGTACCATTAAAACACTGGAGTGATGGTTGTTAGAAATGGGCCTCTATACACCTATGTAGATATTGCATTTAAAACCAGACGTTTGCAGTTAGGATAGTCATTTACCACATTAACAATGTATAGAGTGTATTTCTGATTAATTTAATGTTAGATTCACTGAAAAAAATGTGCTTTTCTTTCAAAAATAAGGACATTTCTAAATGACCACAAACGTTTGAATGGCAGTGTATATGCTACATAGGTAAAAATAAAAAGGATAGAGTAAAGATTGAGAGTTACCGTGTTGGTATGCACTCTTTTGCTTGGCAATGGCAAGTATAGCTGTTATCCAGCTTGTCCACTAGTGGACAGTGGAGCAATCTGGATCCTCACACATTAGTGAAAGAACTGTTCTTTCTTTTTTATATACACACTAGATGGCGGCCCGATTCTAAAGAATCGGGTAGTCTAGAATCCATATATAGTTTATTTACTAATAGTTAGGGGAGTGGGGTGAAATGAATTGTGTGTATACAGGTGGCTCAGTGGGTAGTAGAGTATACGGTGGCTTAGTGGTTAGCAGTGAGTGCGGTGGCTCAGTGGTTAGCAGTGAGTGCGGTGGCTCAGTGGTTAGCAGTGAGTGCGGTGGCTCAGTGGTTAGCAGTGAGTGCGGTGGCTCAGTGGTTAGCAGTGAGTGCGGTGGCTCAGTGGTTAGCAGTGAGTGCGGTGGCTCAGTGGTTAGCAGTGAGTGCGGTGGCTCAGTGGTTAGCAGTGAGTGCAGTGGCTCAGTGGTTAGCAGTGAGTGCGGTGGCTCAGTGGTTAGCAGTGAGTACGATGGCTCAGTGGTTAGCAGTGAGTGCGGTGAGATTGGTCAGCGCAGTGGCGTGGGCAGAGTGGTCAGCGCAGCGGAGTGGGCAGAGTGGTGAGCGCAGCGCCGTGGGCAGAGTGGTCAGCACACACATACATACATACACACACACACACACAGACACTTCCCTATAGTTAGCACCGACCCTGCGTCTTCCCTGCCGGCTGGATCCTGAGTTGACATGTCGGCGCCCGTGGACGACTGGATCCAATATGGCGTCCGGGAAGTTTGGCGAGACTTTTTGGACGCTATATTGGATCCAGTAGTTTGGGGGTGGCGACATGTCAACTGAGGATCTAGGCGGCTGATGCAGGGCCGGTGGTAAGTATAGCGGAGTGTGTGTGTGTGTGTGTGTGTATGTGTGCGGACAAAGTGAGGGAAGTGCGGACAAAGTGAGGGAAGTGCGGACAAAGTGACGGAAGTGACTACATACACACATATATACAGATACTGTACATTGCATATGAAAGGGTGAGGAGAGCGGAGGCTGGAGGGGTGAGGAGGGGTGAGGAGAGCGGAGGCTGGAGGGGTGAGGAGAGGTGAGGACAGGGGAGGCTGGAGGGGTGAGGAGAGGTGAGGACAGGGGAGGCTGGAGGGGTGAGGAGAGGTGAGGACAGGGGAGGCTGTAGGGGAGAGCGGAGGCTGGAGGGTAGAGCGGAGGCTGGAGGGGAGAGTGGAGGCTAGAGGGGAGAGCGGAGGGTGGAGGGGAGAGCGGAGGCTGGAGGGGAGAGCGGAGGCTGGAGGGGAGAGGCGTAGCTGGGGTGCTCCGAGCACTAGGGCAAGATCAGCACCCAGGACCCCAATGTGAGGACGGGGGGGGGTGCTGGGAGACAGATGTGAGGGGCGGGGGGGGGGTGCAGACTCACCGCGGCCGGGGTGCGTCTGGTGTAGGAGGAGAGGGGGGCGGGCAGAGCTGCCGGACATGAAGTCCCTCTGCTGGGACTTGTAGTCCCCCTCACCCTTCCCTCTCCTGGGACATGTATTCCCCCTCACCCTTGCCTCTGCTGGAACTTGTAGTCCCCCTCACCCCCTTCCCTCTGCTGGGACTTGCAGTCCCCCTCACCCTTCCCTCTGCTGGGACTTGTAGTCCCCCTCACCCTTCCCTCTGCTGGGAATTGTAGTCCCCCTCACCCTTCCCTCTGCTGGGACTTGTAGCCCCCCTCATCCATCCCTCTGCTGGGACTTGTAGTCCCCCTCACCCTTCCTTCTGCTGGGACTTGTAGTCCCCCTCACCCTTCCCTCTGCTGAGAATTGTAGTCCCCCTCACCCTTCCCTCTGCTGGGACTTTTAGCCCCCCTCATCCATCCCTCTGCTGGGACTTGTAGTCCCCCTCACCCTTCCCTCTGCTGGGACTTGTAGTCCCCCTCATCCTTCCCTCTGCTGGGACTTGTAGTCCCCCCTCACCCACCTTGAGCATCTCCAGCAGCTTCTCCCGGTTGTAGACGGTGCCGATCTCCTGTCCCAGCACACAGTCCAGCAGGCGGCTGACGGGGTAGGCCAGGGGGAAGGTGCCCACCATGAAGATGCGGGTGAGCCACAGCGTGTTGGCGCCCACTGGCAGGCCGTGCCGGAAGCACAGGGCCTGGGGCACGATCTCCCCCAGCACCACGATGGCCATGGTGGAGGCGGCCACGGCCCAGAGTCCGGAGCCGATGAGCTCGTCCAGCAGGGCGGTGAGGGTGGTGTTGACCAGCACTTTCCCCAGCAGCAGGCTGCACAGCAGGTAGTTGGCCTTGCGCCGCATCGGCTCGATCTTGGCCGCGTACCTCCGCTCCCGCTCGGATCCGCAGCGCTGCACCACCTGCAGCTCCATGGGGTCCAGAGGCATCAGCCCCAGGTTGAGGCCGCTGAAGATGCCGGACAGGGACAGCAGCACTGCGATGATGATCGCCTGCAGCAACACGGGCAGCAGCGGCCTGTACTCCTCCAGCACCTGCAGACGCCCGTCCGGCCCCGGGTGCAACGTCCAGGGCAGCCCGCGGCCCCGCCGGGAGCACAGCGCGTACAGCTGGGAGCACTGGGTGTTTCGCAGCGGCAGCACCTCCAGGCGGAGCAGCGCCGCCGTCCCGCCAGATTCCGTCACATTGAAGCCGGCAGAGTCCCGCACCAGGTCCCAGGTGACCTGCAGGCAGCTGTGGTTGTCCTGTCCGGAGGACGCCTCGGTGAAGGCGATCAGGTGGTCGCTGTCCGGCCCTGCCCCCCCCGCTAGGTACGGTAGTGGGTGGAGGGGAGAAGCTGGAGGGCGGACGGAACATTCATCCGCCGCTCCCTGTAGCCGGGGGACCCCGCACTGGTGACGTGAGCATATATTAGAATATTTCTCGCCGCCCCTGGAGCCATGGATCCGAACAAAGCCACGGAAGCGGCGCCGTATGCGACGGAAGTCGCTACGGCAATTATATAATAGATATCAAATCACCTGCTCATATTTACACACAGAAGTAAACCCATGGTTTCAGGTTTGCATACCATAAGCTTGTCTAATAACAGGTACTACACAATATTTTCTTCCTTTCCTTTGTAGGTCCTCTGACAATTCTTTCTGTTTATTCATGTAACTTGGGGGGCCCTATGGGTACCTTTACACACGGCTACATTTGTAGCTTGTCACCAGGTAACTTACTGGTTGCAGTGAAATCATGGAGACAAGGTTCTATCTTGTTGCTGTGTACAAATGGAATAATCTCTCCATGATTTCACTGCAACCAGTAAGTTACCTGGTGACAAGCTACAAATGTAGCCGTGTGTAAAGGTACCCTAAGTCTTCTACAGATTGTTCCACTGTCCACTACTGGACAAGCTGGATAACAGCTATACTTGCCATTGCCAAGCAAAAGAGTGCATACTGAAACAGTAACTCTCAATCTTTATCCTTTTTATTTTTACCTAAGTAGCATATACTAAGATAACACTGTGGAATATTTCTATAAGTCACCTAGGCTCCACGGTACACCTCCCACTCTCGCACAGCATACAGGACAGTCACAGCCATGCCTGCCATCAGGGCCTCATTACCCTGACAGTTGTCAGGGGCCTGGCGGTGATGGAAGGAGAGGGGTGCCTGGATGAGAGGTGAGGGGGCGGGCTAAAATCTTCTCAAGGCCCCGCCCCCTCACATCTTCTAAGGGCAGGGCGGGCGTCAGCACCCGCTCCGCCCCCAATCCGGGCCGTCACTTCGCTGCCTGTGGAACGCATAGCAGAGGAATCCCCTCTCCACCCCTTCACTTCCTCTTCCTTTGCGGTCCACAGTGTGGAACACATAGAAGAGGAGGAAGACGCCAGACTGCAGGTGAGTATGGCAGGGGTCCGGGGGGATTCCACTTGTCAGCACCCGGTGCCCTGGTCTGGCAGGTAGGCCCCCTTTAAACCTTGTAGGGGCCCCGGAGCACTGCTCCCCCCTCTCCCTCTCTCCCTCCCAACCTGAGCGACAGCAGTAGATCTCTACTTCCTGCACCGTGATAGTGCAGGAGAAAGAGATCTGCTGCTGTTCACTACAGTCAGACGCTGCAATCAGCGTCTGCCAGCTGTCTCTCAAGTTAAGAGGGAGAGAGGGGGAGGGGGGAGAAACAGTACTCAGGGGCCCCCTGCAAGGGAAAAACTACACAGGGGCCCCCTGCCAGGGGAAAATTACAGAGGGGGCCCCTCTGCCAGGGGCAAATTACAGAGGGGGCCCCTCTGCCAGGGGCAAATTACAACATGTCACATCCCTGGTGCGGACGAGAGTGTGTGATCTGTACGCAGGCATCCGCCTGCGCACAGATCACATATAGGAGTGAATGGGTGCGCACGGCGGTCTGCAAGCATCTGCATTATAAACATAGGGGCTGCCGTCTGCATGCAGATGCTTTCAGATGCCTCCGCAAAACGCTGCGGAGGCATCTGCAAATCTGAAGGCAGCCTTAAAAACACTACTTTATTAGAAACACTGTTTGAAGTTCCGTCAACTTTTGCAGCCAGAGCAGGACTTCTCTACCTCTTCTATGCAATTGGGGTAAGAGCACAAGCTACGTCTATTCTGAAAATTCTCTATCCACTGAACTGTCAGAAGTAGCGTATGAGCACGATCAACGTTGCTTTTCAGTGTGTAGAATGCTCACCGAAAATAGATAATGTAATCCTAGCTTAATTTATATATATATATATATATATATATGAGGAATTACTACTAAAATGTAACTTTTATTGATAATCTTAAAAAAGGAAACTATAGTTCCAATCAAAGGTGTGCAGCTGACTTTCTATAGGGGGGGGGTTCTGGGGCACACGTGGCCCGACCCTATCCTCTCCCTACCTTACCCTGCCTGACAACGGAGTTTTATACACGTACAAACCCCCCTAGGTGGTGTCCCCGTTCCACGGCGGCTGTTCCTACTAACCCTTAGCTGGTGTCTAAAGGTGCAGGCCCATTGGTACCCTATACCTCCTTACAGCAATGATCTAATGTCATACATATATGCTGGAAGGTATCACAAAAATGGAGGGCTATCCTCAGAGTTAAGGGTCTATCCCTTTAACTTTGTGGCCTCAAAAAACGGCCACCTAAAGGACACGAAAAAGCAGCTGTTTGGAGAGATAAATCCTTCTTATCTTAAGATTGTGGAGGTGTTAGGCGTCATACCATGCTGTCATTAAGTTCCTCAATTCCCATACCAATACAGTGTATTAGCAATAAACCTAGCAAATGTTAGGTACAAAAATTAAAACAGCATTGCTTCACCTTCACCTTATATCTCATACAACAAACTCATTGCAAATTGTCACCTTAGTGAAAAAAGTTAAAGCTCTGAGAAAGCCAGATCTACCAAGTCCGCTAGGGTCACTTCACAGGCAAGGTTACCAGTGCCCATAGAAAGATCAGGGTATAACTTATCTGATCCTGATGTACTCGCACTTCGTCCTCACTCGACGCGTTTCCCCCACCATGGATGTAGTAGTGGGTTCCTCAGGAGTGGTTGTTAGTGGCACAGGGTATCCGTACATACCCTGGGGCGCCCAGGGCAAAGGGTCTGATGCTCCCCCTCAACCCCTATGTAGTGATATATGGCGGCCCTCACCCTCCTCTTAGCCACCCTTATATGCTCTCCCCCTTCAAAGAGCTAAATGAGGGGGGCGGCGCCGGCGTGCGTTCCACGCCGCGCCGCCATTACAGTCCTGTAGGCCGCAAACCGGATGTGCATCATGTAAACAAAGTCACATGACCGCACAGCTCCGTTCATCTACTCCATCCCCAAACCGGAAGTGAGCGACCACACTCCCCGCTCCCCGGGAACAACAATACTAGGCCAAAGGTTCCGCCCACATTTCCTGTGCATTCATACAACACAGGAGGTGGGCTTCACTCCAGCACTCCTCCTCCAATGTTGACAGTACAGATACAGGAGGTGGAGACTGTGGGGAAATAACCCCCCCTGGCACACAATGGGAAAGGAAAAAGATATAACGGAGGGAGGTTTCTCAGTGTCACATCAGTATAGATATGGGTTAACCTACATATATATCTGCATAAAGCCCTCATGCACTCTATGGGGTCCAACAATAGGATGGCTTACAGGGTGTTATATGCCCCAGATATAACATCTGGTGTAAGTCACACACCCAGGTGACCTAAATTCAATTGCACACATAGATAGTTATTATGATATGTGTGTCCCATAGTAGAGACATGATATATTTTGAAGCCCTGTATGATCCTTTTTTGGATTGATAGACTTCCTGCAGAGTTGTCTTGTACTAATTCCAAAGATCCATAGAATAAGATACTGGAAAAGTGTGTCGGGCAAGGGTACATTCACAGAGACATCAGGCAACCTTACAAGTACGGAGTGTATGTCAATTGTTCGTTTAAGCCACATCCGCCCACTGACCCCATCCTATAGATCCACCTCGTCTCTTTTTTTAGGATGATGTTATCCCAATTGCCACCCCTCGTGGGTCTGTCCACCACCTCCATGATCTGGAAACTGAAACACTTGAGATCCCCACCATGGACTCCTCTCACATGACGTGAGACGGGGGTATCCCTTGCATGTCTGATATCCCCCAGATGATCCCCTATGCGTTTCTTAAGGGGTCTCTTTGTTTTCCCTATATAGTCCATGGGGCAGGAACATTGGAATAAATAAACGACACCTTCAGTCCTACAGTTTCCAAAATGTCTACTGGTGAAAGTTTCGCCAGTTGTACTGCTCTGGAAGGAATCAGATCTCCTCACATAATTGCAGTACACACATTTCCCACACCTGAAGGTGCCGTTCTTCCGTTGGTCTAACCAAGTGCCCTGTTTCTTAGGTGGACAGTAAAAGCTATGGACCAATTGGTCCCTCAATGACCTCCCACGTCTGAAGGTAATGGCTGGTCTTACAGGGATAAAGGGGGCCACCTCTTTATCTGACAGGAGTACCCCCCAGTGTCTCGAGAATATCTCGCACCTCTCCAGATCGATCATCGAATGTACAGATCATCCTTACTACATTTTCCGAGACCGGTTTTACCTTGGGTCTAAGAAGGGTTTCCCTACTTTTACCAGCTGCGTTCTTAAAGGCCTCACTCAGAACCCGCGATGGATATCCCTTATCCAAGAATCGTCTCTGCATCCCTCTTGCTTCCAAGTGGAATTTGCTGACATCCGAGCAGTTCCGCCTGGCCCTCAAATACTGGCCCTTCGGTATACCCCCTCTCAGACTCCTAGGATGGTGGCTGTCCCACCTCAGTAGGTCATTCGTGGCCGTGGGTTTACGGTATATAGTTGTCTGTAAACCACCACACCCGTCCTTATATACGGTAACATCCAGGAAGTTGAGGGACCTCTCATGGATCTCCGAGGTGAATCTCAGAACCAAACTGTTAATATTCAAATTGTTGATGAAGTTCTCAAATGATTGTTTTTCGCCTCTCCACAGGATCATAATATCATCAATATAGCGCCCCCAGAAAATTATCTGGGGGCTCCACCAAGCAGAAGCTTCCTCTGTGAAGACTATGGTATCCTCCCACCAGCCAGGAGCAAGTTGGCATAGCTAGGGGCACACGAACTCCCCATAGCTGTGCCCCTGGACTGGTGGTAGAACTTGCCATCGAACAAAAAGAAGTTATGGGTCAATACATATGAGAGTAGTGATAGAATGAATGTGCTGTGTTCCAAATATTGTCTTCCCCGGGTTTTAAGATAGTATTCCACTGCCATCAGGCCTTTCTCGTGGGGTATACTGCTGTACAATGCCTCCACGTCAATGGAGGCTAATTGCACATCATCCCCCACCGAGATGCCATCAAGTTTGCTGATTAGATCTAAAGTGTCCCTGATGTATGAGGGTAGACTAATTACAAATTCCCTCAAGACCTTATCGAGGTATATCCCACAGTTCTGGGTGATGGATCCTATCCCAGAGACTATGGGACGACCTCGCAGTGGAGATAAACCCTTGTGTACCTTGGGAAGTGAATAGAACACAGCCATAACCGGGTGCTTGTTGTACATAAACTTCTTCTCACTACTAGATATCACCCCTTTTTCCAATGCCCCCTCTAGTATACTCTCTAGTTCCATTTGGAACACAGCCATCGGATCTCCCTCCAATCTGGTATACGTGGTGTTGTCATCAAGTATACTATGGCACATAGCTTTATATTGTTTATGGTCCATCATGACTAGGTTTCCGCCCTTATTGGCGGGGTTTAATATATGATTTGATCATTCCTCGTCAATTTGTCCAAAGTGCGCCGCTCCTCACTCGTGAGGTTGGAATAGTATACTTTCTTTTTAGTTTCACCCAGCTTTTTCAAATCATTTGTTACCAGATTGGTAAAGATATCCACGCTCGTGAGATCACTGTTTGGCGGCATCTTTCTACTCGGGGGTCTGCAATCCGTGAAAGGCCCCATACCAATTTCCTTGTTTTGACCTGTTGCCAGGTCTCTAAGGTCAGAGAAGGTACAGATGTCCTCCTCCTCAATCCCCAGTAGGCGACATTTCTCCTCGTCATTGATTCTAAAGAATCTCCTCCATTTGAGCTTCCTAGAGAATAGGTTTAGATCTTTAACCCATTCAAACTCGTCAAACCGGTTAGTCGGGACGGATGAGAGACCCTTTGACAGTACATTTCTTTCCGTTTCAGTCAGGTAGTGATCCGTCAGATTAATGATCCTGTTGGAGTCTATTGTTTCTGTCTTGCCCCTAGGTCCAGGGTTCTCCCCCTTAGCGGGTAGGGATCTCTCCCTAAAAAAGAACCCGGGCCTGTCACATAGCTGCCCAGTGCAGTAGGTCCAGACACATATCGTGAATAGGACCCACCCCCTGGCTCTGGTCTCCTTGGGCTGATATCCCGACCTCCAAACCCTTGTTCCTCTGGGTCTCCCCTGCCTTGTCCTCCTCGGCCCTTGCCTCCCTTTTTCCTCCATTTTCTACTCTTACGGTTCCTTCGTGGTTCTGGAGCTCTTCCCTGGCCTCCCTGTCCCCCTTCCTCCTTTTCTGATTGGTCTGTCTCAGAGATATCCGTGTTCCCAATATCTCTATCTCCCTCTGGATGAATAGATAGGCTCTCTTCTCTTTAAATTCAAGAGAGTCCCTTACGTATTGTTTATGCTTACGTTCTTTAATGAACGACTGCAAACGTCCAATGCTATGTTCTAACGTGGCCTCACGTCTCTGTGGCACCCTGGCACCTGTTGGGCACCACAGAAATCCTTAGAGCACAAATGGAGTAAGTAACGGCACAGCAAAACCCACAAACACAAACAACACTTAGAACACCTGGTTTCACCCCGAGCCTCTAGGGGGAGCTACTCTGGTGACTTTGAGCCAGTTCCCCCTATAAAAAGAGTCTTGGAGGGAGAAACTTCAGAGTGTGGTAGACGCTACAAGAGCTGCCAGCCTGTGTGAAACCTCCACCCTATGAGGAACACACTAGGCCCAACCAGCCTGTTAGCCAGTGGAGATCCCTGCAATTGGGATAATAGGAAGAAGGAGATCACCTCTCAGGAACACAGAGTTAATCTGACTCTTTCCAAATCAACCGGTTACTGGAACCAAAGCTGTGAGAGCTGCCCAGCCACCACAGAGAACCAGCACCATCAACAGGAGGTTTAGCCACCTGTTACACCTGATGCACCCATCCACGAGAGCCCAGGGAAGAGTACTGATCCTGCTCAGACCCTTTTACAGTGCCCTCAGTGCTGTTAACCAGGTGAAGCAAGTTCCATTGAACACACTGCCCGGTCCGGCTGGATTCCACATCCACCCGACCTTAGCACCAGAAGTAGAGAAAGGAAGCCTAACACTGCTTGCTGTGAAACTCCAGAAGTGCCAACTTCACTATCCCGGTCCGAGTGTACCTGACTACCATCCAGTAAAGGTACCTAAAAGAGACTTTGTGTGGTTGTACATTACTCCTGGATTCAGCGCGCAGCATCCCGCAGCTGCCTCACAACATCTTGCGCAGCTCCCGGCTCCGGGGACTCCCGCTCATCCTGTGGGGAGCGTTCCATCTCGCTGTATAACATCCCCCGGAGACCCGAACAGCGCTGGTAAGGATACCAGAACACCCGCAGGTGGCGTCACAAAGACAAATCACCCCCACTGTTCCGCCATTCCCCTATTGATCTGGACCACCGGGCCTACACCACCGCAGGTGCGGTTCCGTGACTGGAGGAGAAACAACGCCCGCTACGTGTACCCCCGGCTACGGTGAGTCATCTCCCAAAGTCTGGGTCGTCTTTATGTTTTTTGGCCTCCTCAGTCAGTTCATTCAGTTTTTTAGAGGTCTCTTCAAACGAGTGCTTCTCCTCATGCAGGAGAATTTTCATGAATCTTAGGGAGCTATTGATGGACTCTTCCTCCCATCTTTCAAGAAGTTTAGGGGTCCTGGATCTATTTGCCGGGATTATATTTTTTTCAGTGTGTAGAGAACTTTCAGAGTTGGTGTAGCTTGTGCTCTTACCCCAACTGCATAGAAGAGGTAGAGAAGTCCTGCTCTGGCTGCAAAAGCTGACAGGACTTCAAACAGTGTTTCTAATAAAGTAGTGTTTTTAAAACAATCATGCAGCCCCTCAACAGGTCCCCACATATTATATACATGTTCCTAATAAATAACCACAATTACGCACATTAACATTGGGCACAAGCCCTGTTTCTGAGATGTCATTAACATGAGATAACATATGCTCGACAAAACACCTTCCCCGCACCAAAAACGCATTGTGCGTATGACATCTTTTTTGGTGCATATATTTGTCAGAAGGTGCAGATTTTCATCCCCAAAAATCTGCACCACTATTTCTCCGTTCACATATGCCTAATAAGTATGGCCTAGTGCACGCCTGCACTCTGGTACGTTTGGCTGTATTGCACTAGCACAGGTTGTAGCGCAAGTACAAGCGCAGTCAAGCCCATCGGAGCGCAAATGAAACGATGTGCGTTACCGCCTCCATTACCTTGTATGGGCGAGCACATCACAATGCAACCCGGAAGCGCAAGTGTGAAGAGGGGTTGTGTCACAGCGTATGCATTAGTCCAGATGCAACGGAAACACGTCATGCGACGTTCCCAGTGTGTCCAGACTAGCGCATGCGCTGTGAAACAACCCCTCTTCACACTTGTGCTTCCGGGTTGCATTGTGATGCGCTCGCCCATACAAGGTAATGGCGGTGGTAACGCACTGCACTTCAGTTGTGCTCAGCTGCGTTAGGCTGCGCTTGCACTGCGCTACCACCTGCGCTTATGCAATGCTGCATAATGCAGCTGGGCGCAGATGTGAAATGGCCCTATATGTTCTCTCCATAAAAAATTTACTTGTGAATTAGACCTAATTTACTACATATTCTTCAGGCTATGTGGTAAAGTACTCAGACTTAATGTCTTCTCATTTATTTTCTTGGAATGTATTGTATCCAAACACCCATTCTTTTTTTTTAAATCTCTTTCAGTATGTTACTGTAAAGATCACTAGGGGTACATACTGTCCCTTTCTGCTTATTATGAAATCTTAAAACTGATTGAACTGTACTATCCCATTGGAATTTGTATGTTCCTTCCTAATTAGTTGTTACAATTCAGATGTTGATATATGGCTGGAGTCACAATAGCGTATGACCCGTACAAGTGCAATGGGAGGAAATCTCAGATCTTTGATGTTTTCCTCAGCCCTAAGCGGACTGAAGAAAAAAAATCGCAGCATGCTGCTATTGTTAGTAAATCTTGCATCACTTGCACCCATACAAGTCTAAGGGCCACGTCACACACACAGATATCTGTGCAGATATTGTTCGCAGATCTCTGGTTGCAGTGAAATCATGGACACATTGTTCCATTTGTACACGGCCACAAAATGGAACAATGTGTCCATGATTTCACTGCAACCAGAGATCTGCAAACAATATCTGCACAGATATTTGCGTGTGTGACGTGGCCCTAAAGGTACCGTCACACGCTAGGATATAGGTGAACGATATCGTTAGGTATGTCACGTGACCGCAATCGTTTCGACATCGTTAGTGCGTTGTCACACGCAAGAATATCGTTACCGATCTTAAATTAGGCAACGCCAGCTACTTGGAGAAGAACAATTGAACGATATTATAAAGCGGCAGGAGTAGGAGAATTGGGAACTACATCGTTCAAAAAGGTGTCACACTGAACGATGTTGCTGCTTCCTAGAACGTAAATTGGACTACGAACGATAGATTTGAGGGCTGGATCTCAAATTGTTGCTGAACGATCCAACATTTTATCCTTCCAACATCGTTCATTTACACGCAAGGACACACTAGCGATATTGTTTGAACAAATACAAATCCGTGACAATTCAGCGAAATCGTTAATGAGATTCTAGCGTGCGAAGTGGCCTTAAAGGTAGGGACATACTGTCTGACAGACATACAAGCCACTCGGACGTGTCTCAGATGATTAACGCAGAATGGTGCCCCCCTGTCTGGGTGGGAGTGTCAGCTGCTTGTGTTTCTAACCTAACAGGGGGGGCCATTCCGAGTTAATCATCCGAGACATGTCCAAGTGGCTAGTAGGTCTGTCGGACAGTGTGTCCCTGCCCTAAGGGTGAGTGCGAAACATTGCACTAGACTCATTTGTCATCCCAGTGCAGGGTGATATACGCATAGATTGACAATGGAGGAGACGGGGAGATTAATCTCTCTCTCTTCTCTGCACCTGTGATCCAATTACAGAATCAGATCACAGTCGCCTGACACTGTGTGCACGATCGCAGCAGATCCTGAGCTGTTGAGTGTTATTAACATATCGCATCTGATTCTCTCACATTGGATGCATACCCTTTTGGGATGCTGCCCTAAGTATGTATAGCAGAACATTTTGCAATTTTACAACCAAATATCAGTTTGACAATTTCAAAACCATGAGGCTGATGTTATGATGGTAAACACAAATTGCTAAGGAAACATTCATCCAGATTTAGCAACCACTATGCAAGGTCCAACCCTCATATACCAAAGTCATTAATCAGCTATAGTGGAGATGTGCAAATTCTTTTAATTGTCTGCATACACTGAATGACTCATGTCAACAACAAGCCGAGGCTTCTATTAATACTATCCTCTTTAGCAATCCCAAATGTAATTCGGAACTTTAAGGTCAAAGAACTTTCATGACACTAGAAGATTGCTGTCTGCAAATGAAATAATGTTTTAAAGCTTGGAAAATTCCTGTGTTCTTAAAGTTCACATTTTTTCCATTATACTTGGTGGTCTATCTCTCATAATATAGTGTACCGTAACACAGCTGTGCGAGAAATGTTCTAAACACATAATTCCAGGATAAATGTTTTATTTATTGGAAGTGCTTGTGGATTAATATTTGGTGAGGTATACATTTCATCACCCATGTTCAGATCCCTGATTTTAGAGAAGCTTGTACTTTTTTGCCTCCTTAAAATTAAACCTGTCATGTCATTTATGTCCCCCCAGCAATCACTGTCTGTCCTTGTAGATTCATAGTACTACATAGTTCATAGTACTTCTAAGGCTGGAAACACACTGTCCGTGTGATATACGAGTCACTCGGATGGACGAGTGTCGGATCATTAACCCTTAATGACCTAGAAACACAAGCAGCTGATGCTCCCGTCCTGACAGGTAGAGTTCATTCAGGGTTAATGATCCACACTCCTCCGAGTGACTCGTATATCATGCGGACAGTGTGTTTCCAGCCTAACCATCCCTGTCTGAGCTCATAGTGTAATGTTATAGGTGAAAAAAAGTGAAAACAAAAGCATTTATACACTTATATTTTCTGAGGCAGTGACTACACCTTGAAGGATGTAGTCACTCTGGCAGGTTAATAGTTAACACAGGGGTCGGGAACTCCAGGCCTCAAGAGTCGCCAACCTGCACTGGTGATAATTCCAACCCCTGTGCAATACTAAGGAAATCATGAAAACCTGCACTGTTGGTGGCACTCGAAGCCTGGAGTTCCCTACCTCTGAGTTAACATTTCAGTCAAATTTTAGAAGATGCTGCAGGAACTGTGTGATGTCACAATCATGTGACTATAATAGGCGGAGCGAAGTCTTCATAGCACATAATGATTTTACTTGCTTAGCTCCGCCCATTATGGTCACATGATCGGGACATCACACAGGTCCTTTATAAAGAAAAGTTAATAGTGAATTAACTATTAACCTGCCAGAGTGACTACATTCTCCAAGGTGTAGTTACTGCTTCAGAAAATGTAAGTGTATAATTTTTTTTTTCACCTTTAACATTACACTACAGTATTATCCCAGACAAGTAGAATATTGCTGTCAAGCTGCAGGTGCAGACAGTAATAGCTGGGGAAGGGGGGCATAAAGTATCTGACAGGTTCCCTGTAAGGGTAGACTGTCATTTATTGTCCACTCCAGGCCATCTAGCAACCCAAATATCATTTACATGTATGTAGAAGTTGGTATTAGGTTGCTAATAATTAAAATGGATTTGTCTGCCCCATTGACATGTATCTTTATGATACATGCTTAACCTCTTTACGACCAATGACGAGTATACTCGTCATGAAAAGATGTCAGTTCCCGCATCATGACGAGTATACTCGTCATGGCTTTGAACTGTCACTGCTTCTAAACGAACAGTGACAGTTCAATTCTAAAAGCTGTCAGTGACAGCTGAGGGTCAGGGGCAGAGGTGTGGGGACCCTTGTTAACCCCCCCTGCCCAGGACCCCTCCGATCGGCAGTGTAAAACTGAAACTGCCGATCGGAGCGATTCAGACAGATTTACCCCTCCAGGTCTGATTGGAGCTCTCCAATCAGATCTAGAGGGGCCGATCGGCGGGTGCCCTCCCCCTACTCAGCCCCCTCCCGCTCCAGGACACATGCCCCCCCCTGGATCATATTTATCTGCCGGCGGGCTGCACACCCGGCGCACCCGCCAGCCATCACCTAAGGCTCCAGCCCCCGCTCAATCCAGCTCCCCCCCATGTCCTGTCCCGCCCCCCCTGTGTCCAGCCCCCCCTGTGTCCGGCCCCCCCCTGTGTCCGGCCTGCACCCCCCCATACCCGTCCCGCCATCCACCCGCCCTCCTCCTTCTCTCCTCCAGGCTGCTTTTTCTGCCGGCGGGCTCATGCGCCCGCCGGTCCAGGTGCAGGGCCCCCTCCCCCTGCTCATACTCCCCCCCCTCCCCCAGCTGGTACCCCATCCAACCCCCTGCCCCCCCCCCAAGCCCCGCTCACCTATTCCGGCGGGCTGCACAAGCTCGTCGGCCTCCGCTCCTCCTCTGCAGTCTCCGGTGTGGCCCCTCCTCTTCTCAGGGGCTTCTCCTCCTCATCCATCGGTGGGTAAGTATGAATGAATGAATGAATAAATGAATAGATGGATGGGTGGATGGATGGATGGTGGGTGGATGGAAGGATGGATGGATGGATGGGTGGATGGGTGGGTGGATGGATGGGTGCGTGCATAGATGGGTGCGTGCATGGATGTGCGTGCTTGGATGTGCGTGAGTGGATGTGTACGTGCGTGGATGTGTTTGGATGTGCGTGTGTGGATGTCAGCTGCGTGCGTGGATGTGTGCGTGTGTGGATGTCAGCGGGTGTGGATGTCAGTGTGCGTGGATGTGCATGCGTGGATGTGCACGCGTGGATGTGCGTACGTGGATGTGTGAGTACGTGGATGTGTGCGTGGATGTGCTTGGATGTGGATGTGTGCGTGGATGTGTGTGTGGATGTGCGTGGATGTCAGCATGCGTGCGTGGATGTCAGCGTGCGTGAATGTCAGCGTGCGTGGATGTGTGTGCGTGGATGTGCGTGCGTGGATGTCAGCATGCATGGATGTGTGCGTGTGTGGATGTGCATGCTTGGATGTGCGTGCGTGGATGTGCGCGTACGTGGATGTGTGCGCGCGTGGATGTGTGTGTGTGGATGTGCGTGCTTGGATGTGCGTGCTTGGATGTGCGTGCTTGTATGTGCGTGCGTAGATGTGTACGTGCGTGGATGTGTACGTGCGTGGATGTGTTTGGATGTGCGTGTGTGGATGTCAGCGTGCATGCGTGGATGTGTGCGTGTGTGGATGTCAGCGTGCGTGGATGTCAGCGTGCGTGGATGTGCGTGCGTGGATGTGCACGCGTGGATGTGCGTACGTGGATGTGTGAGTACGTGGATGTGTGCGTGGATGTGCTTGGATGTGGATGTGTGCGTGGATGTGTGTGTGGATGTGCGTGGATGTCAGCATGCGTGCGTGGATGTCAGCGTGCGTGAATGTCAGCGTGCGTGGATGTGTGTGCGTGGATGTGCGTGCGTGGATGTGTGCATGTGTGATGTGCATGCTTGGATGTGCGTGCGTGCGTGGATGTGCGTGCGTGGATGTGCGCATACGTGGATGTGCGTGTGTGGATGTGCGTGCTTGGATGTGCGTGCTTGGATGTGCGTGCTTGGATGTGCGTGCGTGGTTGTGTGCGTGCGTGGATGATGGGTGCATAGGTGGATGGATGGGTGCAACAAGGGATCAAGTGTCCTCTTGTTATAGTCTCTGGGATCATAGTCAAGGTGCACTGTATAACAGATCATTGTCATACAGTGCACCATAACTCTGACCCCCGAGACTGTAGGAAGAGGACACTTCGTTGTGGACTACGTCGGAGGTGATCGAGCGTCGTGGGACCTTCGTTGTGGACTACGTCGGATCTTTATAATAAAGATGGAGTCCGAATTTTGTTTGTGTTTTTTTTTCAAATAAAAAGATTTTTCTATGTGTGTATTTTCTGACTATTTACCAGAGATTCCTAGTGGCGGGTCTAACATTGGCCCTATATTATGAATCTCGGGCTTAGTGCCAGCTGCCAATAAAAAGCTGGCATTAACCCCTTTATTACCCAGTTTGTCACCGGCACCAGGGCAACTGGAAGAGTCTGGGTACAGCGCCAGAAAATGGCGCTTCAATGAATGCGCCATTTTCTGGAGCGGCTGCGGGCTGCAATTCGCAGCATGGGAGGCCCAGAACGCTTGGGCCTCGCCATGCTGCGGATTCCAGCCCCCAGCTACTTAGTTGTACCTGGCTGGACCAAAAATATGGCGGAGCCCCATGTCATTTTTTTTTTCTAGAATTAGTTCTAGAGAAAAAAAAAAGGCTTTGCTGTATTTCTGGTTGCCAGCCAGGTACAACAAGGCAGCTAAGGGTTGGTGTCAATCCGTAGCTGCCAAGTTGTACCTGGCTGGACTAAAAATATGGCGGAGCCCCACGCCATTTTTTTTCTAGAATTAGCCCTAGAAAAAAATAAAAATGGGCTTTGCTGTATTTTTGGTTGCCAGCCAGGTACAATGAGGCAGCTGGGGGTTGCTGGCAGTCCGTAGCTGCCAAGTTGTACCTGGCTGGATCAAAAATATGGCGGAGCCCCACGCCATTTTTTTTCTAGAGGTAGTCCTAGAAAAAGAATAAAAATGGGCTTCGCTGTATTTAGATGCATAGTGAACACTTTGAACCCCAGTTGCTTCAAAAATTGATCCGTAAAAATGAAAAAAGAAAATTTGTGTGAAAAAAAAGTACTTTTTCCTTCTTACGGATCAATTTGTGAAGCACCTGGGGGTTAAAAGTGCTCACTATGCATATAGATGCATTCCTTGGGGGGTCTAGTTTCCAAAATGAGGTCACTTGTGGGGGAGCTCCAATGTTTAGGCACACATGGGTTCTCCATATGCGACATAGTGTACGCTAATAATTCCAATTGTTAGCGGACACCATGTTGGGTACGGAGAGCCCCTGTGTGCCTAAACATTGGAGCTCCCCCACAAGTGACCCCATTTTGGAAACTAGACCTTCCAGGGAACTTATCTAGATGGGTGGGGAGCATTTTGAACGCCCCAGTGCTTCACAAATTAATCTAAAAATGAAAAAATAAACGTTTTATCGAAAAAAAAGTACTTTTTCATTTTTATTGATTAATTTGTGAAGCACCTGGAGTTCAAAATGCTCACCACTCATCTAGATAAGTTCCCTGGGGGGTCTAGTTTCCAAAATGGGGTCACTTGTGGGGCAGCTCCAATGTTTAGGCACACAGGGGCTCTCCAAACGCGACATGGTGTCCGCTAACAATTGGAGCTAATTTTTCAGTCAAATTGTTAGCGGACACCATGTCGCGTTTGGAGAACCCCTGTGTGCCTACACATTGGAGCTCCCCCACAAGTGACCCCATTTTGGAAACTAGACCTTCCATGGAACTTATCTAGATGGGTGGTGAGCGTTTTGAACACCCCAGTGCTTCACAACTTAATCTGTAAAAATGAAAAAAGAAACTTTTTATGGAAAAAAAAGTACTTTTTCATTTTTACGAATGAATTTGTGAAACACCTGGGAGTTCAAAATGCTCCCCACCCATCTAGATAAATTCCCTGGGGGGTCTAGTTTCCAAAATGGGGTCACTTGTGGGGGAGCTCCAATGTTTAGGCACACAGGGTCTCTCCAAATGAAACATGGTGTCCGCTAACAATTTGACTGAAAAATCAGCTCAAATTGTTAGCGGACACCATGTCGCGTTTGGAGAGCCTCTGTGTGCCTCCACATTGGAGCTCCCCCACAAGTGACCCCATTTTGGAAACTAGACCCCCCAGGGAACTTATCTAGATGGGTCGTGAGCATTTTGAACCCCCAGGTGCTTCACAAATTCATCCGTGAAAATGAAAAAGTACTTTTTTTCCATAAAGATTTTTTTTTTTCATTTTTACAGATTAATTTGTGAAGCACTGGGGCGTTCAAAATGCTCACCACCCATCCAGATAAGTTTCCTGGGGGGTCTAGTTTCCAAAATGGGGTCACTTGTGGGGGAGCTCCAATGTGTAGGCACACAGGGGCTCTCCAAACGCAACATGGTGTCCGCTAACAATTTGACTGAAAAATCAGCTCAAATTGTTAGCGGACACCATGTCGCGTTTGGAGAGCCCCTGTGTGACTAAACATTGGAGCTCCCCCACAAGTGACCCCATTTTACAAACTAGAGGCCCCAGGGAACTTATCTAGATGGGTGGGGAGCATTTTTAACCCCCAGATGCTTCACAAATTCATCCGTAAAAATGAAAAAGTACTTTTTTTCAACAAAAATTTTCTTTTAGCCTACATTTTTTAATTTTCACATAGGGAACAGGATAAAATGGATCCTAAAAATTGTTGGGCAATTTCTCCTGAGTACACTGATACCTCATATGTGGTCATAAACCACTGTTTGGGCACACAGCAGGGCTCAGAAGGGAAGGAGCGCCATTTGACTTTTTGAATGGAAAATTAGCTCCAAAAGTCAAATGGCGCTCCTTCCCTTCTGAGCCCTGCCGTGCGCCCAAACAGTGGTTTATGACCACATATGAGATATCGATGTACTCAGGAGAAATTGCCCAACAATTTTTAGGATCCATTTTATCTTGTTGCCCATGTGAAAATGAAAGAATTGAAGCTAAATGAACATTTTTGTTGGAAAAATTAAAATGACCATTTTTTCCCTCCACTTTGCTTTAGTTCCCGTGAAGCACCTGAAGGGTTAATAATCATCTTGAATGTAGTTTTGAGTAGCTTGAGGGGTGCAGTTTTCGGAATGGTGTCACTTTTGGGTGTTTTTCTGCCATGTACGCCCCTCAAAGGGACTTCAAATGTGATGTGGTCACAAAAAAAATGGTTTTGTAAATTTTGCTGGAAAAATTAAAAATTGCAGATGAACTTTGAACCCTTATAATGTCCGAACGAAAAAATTTTTTTTTTCCAAAATTGTGCTGATGTAAAGTAGACATACGGGAAATGTTATTCATTAACTATTTTGTGTCACATACCTCTCTGTCATTATGATCTGGAGAGGTCTTGTCAGTGTACCTCCTCCCCCACAGGAGGAGAAGATTGGTCAATTTATCTCATATATTAACAACAATACCTGGAATTTGAAATTTACGCATGAAATACATGGGAGCAGAGCCGTATATTTGGATGTGGTGTTGGAGGGACATTTTCCATCAGGTATCATACACACAGAGCTGTACCGCAAAAGCATTAGCGGTAATTCGCTGCTGCATGCGGAAAGCGGTCACCCACATCATGTGGTGCGAAATCTCCCAGTAGGAGAATTTGTACGGGCAAAGAGGTCATGCTCAACTTCTTTTTCTCTGGATATGGAAAACCAGAGAATAAGTCGACGCCTAAAAAATCGGGGATATAAGACCTGGATGATTGAGCGAGCGCACAATATGGTAAAGAAAAGAACAAGGGAGTCCCTACTTGATAATGTAGAAGAAGAATCCCATGTAAATAACATTTCCCGACAAAATAGTCAAAAAAGTAAAAAATCTACCATTCCAACTTTCTCTACTAACTTTAGTCAGGATTATTATGACATTGTGGCTATTATCAAAAAACAAGTGCCCATGTTATATCAGGACGAAAAGTTATCTAAAATCTTGAGCGAAGGGTACAGGTGTGTGCCTAGGAGGTCTAGGACCTTGGGGAACATGCTTTCACCTAGCATGTTCTTAAGTGAGCCGAGAACCCCCACTTGGTTGAAGCATGTAGGATCATATAGATGTGGAGGGAATAAATGCAATCTATGCCGCCATATAGACAGGACTGATAGTTTTGTTAATTCAGTAACTGGGAAGAGCTATAAAATCAGAGCGTATATAAATTGCAATACGCATCACGTAGTGTATATGGCAACATGTACAAGCTGCCAGAAATACTACGTGGGGTGCACTACGCGGTCCCTAAAAAAGCGCATCAGTGAACATGTTACAGCTGCGAACCCCAATAATGCATCGAGCCGTCGTAATATTTCAGGACTATCTAAACATTTTTTAGAAGTCCATGGAGGGGCTATGGAGTCCCTTCTAGTGAAGGGCATACATAGGGTGCCCAGGCCAGTAAGGGGCGGAGACTGGGAGCGAGCAGTGTTATGTCAGGAAGCGCGCTGGATTTTAGCGCTGAATGCTCGCTTCCCCGAAGGTTTAAATTTCCGCACGGATCTAATGTATTTTTATTAGATGTTTATAGGGACGCAATTTCATGCTCCTAAGGTGAATATAATATATAGGGGAGAACTATGTAGAAACCAATAGTAACACTATCCTTGGTTGTCCTTTGCAGAATAATAATAGTAGATGTGGTGAGAAAGGAGTCAACTGAGACATGTTCAGTGAGCTTACCTGAGATGTAATAAGCTGTATCCAAAGAGTAAAAATGATGTATTGCATGGGTATAAAGAAATTGTGTTTCATGTGAGTGGGTATGTTTCTCCAATTTTTTGGCATACTCTGTAAAAACGAGTTATTTGGGGAACCTTATCACTCAATGTGATTCATATATTTTTGTAATATTGTATGAATTTTTACAAAAGTGATTTATATTATATCTACTAGTGCAATATATTTATCTGTTTATATCAAGTTAGCAGTTTTTAGTCCAGTATTGATATAGTTAAAATGAAAAGACTGCTGAAAAGCAACTTATCCAGATCTTAATTAATGGTGAATGATGGCACATGTGATAGGGGGTGGTATGAATGCTTTTTTTTCTCTATAAATATGTGATGTTCACATTTGCAAGCATGCCTAAGACTAAGGATTTTGTATCCGAAACGCGTCAGGCGTGGAGGTAGGGGGCTGCGTACCCCACTAATGCTTTTAAGGATGTTTGAATAAAGATCTGGAATTTTAACTGCAACAAGTCTGGTGCCGGAGTTCCTTCAATATTTGTTCAAGTGAATGGGAACCAGCCATTACTTCGAGCACTAACAGCCTCTGGAAGCCGTGGTGAGCAAAATACCCCCTTCCCCTTCCCTTATACTAAGCCTCTCTGGTTTAGCAGAATAAAAATTCATAATTTGAAAATTGCAAAATTTTCAAAGCTTTTGCCAAATTTTTTATTTTTTCACAAATAATCGCAAAAATTATCGACCTAAATTTAATACTAACATGAAGCCCAATATGTCACGAAAAAACAATCTCATAATCGCTAGGATCCGTTGAAGCGTTCCAGAGATATTAGCTCATAAAGGGACTCTGGTCAGAATTGCAAAAAAATGGTCTGGTCATTAAGCTGCAGAGTGACTCGGTCCTTAAGGGGTTAAAGAGGACCTACAGGTACATCTCAATGAACTAGAATATCATCAAAAAGTTAATCTATTTCAGTAATTCAATATATAAAGTTAAACACATATATTTAATAGAGTCATTACAAACAGAGTGATCTATTTCAAGTGTTTATTTATGTTAATGTTGATGATTATGGCTTACAGCCAATGAAAACCCAAAGGTCATTATCTCAGAAAATTAAAGTAGGGAGGATGAAAGGTTAAAAACCGCGCTGCCTAAATCAATATCGTAATTAGTGATAAGCAAGCAGTGAAATGCTCAGGTGCTCTATGCACGGGTCGAGCATATCAAGATGCTCGGGTGCTCGACCCGAGCACCAAGTCAATGTTAGCCTACGGGAAGTCAGAGCATTTTTCCGGCCACCCCCCCGGCAGCCTGGATAAACCCTAAAAAAGTCACTAATGTATAAGAACAGTGCTCAAATGACATGGCAACAGCAGGGGGAAGACCCCTTTAAGCATTTCTGACTCCCAGGTCACTGCTGTGAACAATGTTGTCTGAGTATTGTGCCACTTTTACAGACTCACAATAAAACGTCCAAAAACTAAACCAAAATGGATTTTCCTGGGGAAAATGTTAAGGGCTCATACGCACTTGTGAGACAGTATTGGTGTATTATATTTTTTTATTTCATTAAAGATTTTTTTTTAATTAGGAGGCACTCCAATGCCCCATTTAAGAGACGTGCAGGAGGGTCTCATTAAATATTGTATGTTCCCATTATTAGGAAGTGGGTCTCCTATAGTCTTACCCTATGCAGGGCTGCCAAAAATTGGGAGGCAGTCTGATGCCCCTTTTAAGAGACGTGGAGGAGGGTCTCATTAAATATTGTATGTTCCCATTATTAGGAAATGGGTCTCCTATAGTCTTGCCCTATGCAGGGCTGCCAAAAATTGGGAGGCAGTCTGATGCCCCTTTGAAGAGATGTGGAGGAGGGCCTCTTTAAATATTATATGTTCCAATTATTAGAAAGTGGGTCTCCCATAGTCTTGCCCTATGCAGGGCTGCCAGAAAATTGGGAGGCACTCCAGTGCCCCTTTGAAGAGACATGGAGGAGGACCTCTTTAAATATTGTAAGTTCCCATTATTAGGAAGTGGGTCTCCCATAGTGTTGCCCTATGCAGGGCTGCCAAAAATTGGGAGGCACTCCGATGCCCCTTTGAAGACATGTGGAGGAGGGCTTCTTTAAAAAATGTATGTTCCCATTATAAGGAAGTGGGTCTCCCATAGTGTTTGATCTTCCTTCCTCCCATCATACCGAGTGCCCGAACAAAACTGATCACACACTTGAACACTCTGAAGAGCTGTTCACTATTCCATTTATAGATTCGAGCCTCTTGCCCGCTCCACTTGAAATGGGGCAAGAGGAGATCGTATGTAGCAATGTCCCAATATTTGAGCAGCCATGGTCGCACGAAGGCGACGGTTGGAAACGGTCACAAGAGGTGGAAGATGATGACACACAATTGCCAGAAACTCAAGAGAAGGACCAGGGTGTGGAAGTGGAAGACAACATGGTGGATGATATAGTAATTGACCCAACTTGGCAGTAGGACATGCAGAGTGAGGACAGCTGCGCACAGGGGAAGGTGTAGCACCGCAACAGGTAGGAAGAAGCATTATGGTGGCCGCAGACAGAAGGCAGGCAACTGTTCCCCGTAACACCAACACGACGGAACTTGTCAGTACAACTGTTAGATCTTCCCGAGCCTGGCTGTTTTTTAAGGACTCTGCCGATAATTCCAAAAAGGCCATTGGCACCACAAGCCATGGCAGCATCAGCAGTTGTAGCAAAACTACCAGCCTGACCACCACCAGCATCAGCATGATCAGACACATGGCAGCAAAGCACCCGACTTTGTGGGCCGAACCCGAGGGTCCAGGAGCAGTGTCTGCGGGTGACACCACTGCTTCTTCCACTGTTGTGCGTGCAAGGCAATCCCCTGTCCATAGTGCATGTGAAGATGCCCCCTGTCATACACCTATTGTTGCATAATCATAAATACCACTATCAACAACCACGTCCACATCCTTGTCACAGCGCAGCATCCAGTTGTCCATTCTCCAGTCCTTGGAAAGCAATCGCAAATACGCAGCCAAAGCCCCACAGGCCACACTACTCAATTCACACATTTCATGACTGTTTGCGCTCAAAATGTTGTGTTTTAGGCTAGTGGAGACGGTAGCATTCCCCCACCTGATGGCAGTGGCCGTCCCTCGTTACTTGGTCCCCAGCTGCCACTATTTTCTCCTGGTGTGCCGACCCCATATTACACAAGCACGTGTCCCAAAACAGTACCCGTGCCCTTAATAACGCAGTTACCGGGAACGTTTACCTAACCATGGACACGTGGACAAGTGCTTGTGGGCAGGGACAGTACATCTCGCTGACTGCACACTGGGTTAACATAGTGGAAGCCGGGACCCAGTCTCCCGACATCCTCCCGACGCCAAGGATTGTGGGCCCTAACTCAATCAGGGTTGCCCCCACAGTCTACAGCTCCTGCATGCCATCCTCCTCAGCCTCCTCCTCCTTTTCACCCTCCACATCAGTCAAAAGCTGGAAGCACTGCAGCACTGCCTCGGCCAAGCTGCAACAGGCTGTGCTGAAGCAAATATGCGTAGGTAATAAACTGCACAATGCTGAAGAGTTGTAGACAGTTCTGAAAGAGCAGGCAGATTTGTGGCTCACACTGCTCAACCTACAGCCAGGCTTGGTCGTGTGTGACAATGGCTGGAACCTGGTGGCAGCTCTCAGGCGATGCGAGGTGTGTTCCATGCCTGGCCCATGTGCTCAACCTCGTAGTTCAGCAGTTTCTTAAATCCTACCCGGAGCTGTCAGATCTGCTCGTCAAAGTACACTGTCTGTGGGCCCATTTTAGATAGTCACCTACTGCTTCGGCCAGTGTTGCCAGGTTTCAGCAGCGTTTGCAGCTTCCAGTTTACAGACTGATGTGTGATGTCCCCACACTTTGGAAGTCGACACTGCAGATGTTGGTCAGGATTTGTGAGCAGAAGAGGGCAGTTGTTAACTATCAGCATCAACAATGCCATCGGTATTCGCTTCAGACTCCACACATAAGACTTCAGGAGTGGACATGGATGTCCTACATATGTACCGCCCTCAAACTTTGAGGACTCCACCAAGATGGTGAGCGACAATGACACCATCATTAGCATCACCATCCCGCTTCTCTGTCTTCTGAGATGCTATCTGCTCAAAATCAAAGACGATGCATTGCAGGTGGAGCATGATGAGATGGAGCAAGGAACCATACAGGGTGATTACACACAGCCCAGCCTCATGCCATGCCATCGTGGATTGGGGGACAATGAGGAGGAGGAGTAGGAGGAGAAAGAAGAACAGGAGCTAGTTTCATGTGCTATAGACGGTACTACATGCACAACTGTCATACCGTCTGTTCAGTGTGGATGGTCAGAAGACAGGGAGGAGGAGAAAGAGAGTCAGTCGTCTTCTTGGTGAGGACACGGAAGTCTTGCCTGTTACCAGTCTGGTGCGCATGGCTGACTTTATGTTACGTTGCCTGTCCCGTGACCCTCGCGTTATCAAAATTTTGGGTGACATTCATTACTGGTTGGTGACACTTTTAGACCCATGCTACAAGGAGAACTTTATATCTCTTATTCCCGAGGCGGAGAGGTCTACAAAAATGGTTTATGTTTATGATGCCCGTAACAATAAAAAAGGTATACAGTATATTCATGTATAACCTCCAGGGGTAAATGTTTGTCAGTCCATACTTAGTGCATGGGCATTCCAAGTATAGGAGAGAAGAAAACGTTTTTATTACTGTGTTAGCCAGTTCAGAAATTGTTGATTGCTCTCAGTGGGAGAAAGATACGAATCTTGTAGTTGTGATACCTTTTAATGGCTAACAAAAATAAAATAAGTGATGTTATAAGGCGAGCTTTCGAGACGTCTCAAGTCTCTTCATCAGGCATATACAGTGTTGGCCAAAAGTATTGACACCCCTGCAATTCTGTCGGATAATACTCAGTTTCTTCCTGAAAATGATTGCAATCACAAATTCTTTGGTATTATGATCTTCACTTAATTTGTCTTCAATGAAAAAACACAAAAGATAATGAAGCAAAAAGCAAAACATTGATCATTTCACACAAAACTCCAAAAATGGGCCGGACAAAAGTATTGGCACCCTCAGCCTAATACTTGGTTGCACAACCATTAGCCAAAATAACTGCGATCAACCGCTTCCGGTAACCATTAATGAGTTTCTTACAATGCTCTGCTGGAATTTTAGACCATTCTTCTTTGGCAAACTGCTCCAGGTCCCTGATATTTGAAGGGTGCCTTCTCCAAACTGCCATTTTTAGATCTCTCCACAGGTGTTCTATGGGATTCAGGTCTGGACTCATTGCTGGCCACCTTAGAAGTCTCCAGTGCTTTCTCTCAAACCATTTTCTAGTGCTTTTTGAAGTGTGTTTTGGGTCATTGTCCTGCTGGAAGACCCATGACCTCTGAGGGAGACCCAGCTTTCTCACACTGGGCCCTACATTATGCTGCAAAATTTGTTGGTAGTCTTCAGACTTCATAATGCCACGCACACTGTCAAGCAGTCCAGTGCCAGAGGTAGCAAAGCAACCCCAAAACATCAGGGAACCTCCGTCATGTTTGACTGTAGGGACCGTGTTCTTTTCTTTGAATGCCTCTTATTTTCTTCTGTAAACTCTATGTTGATGCCTTTGCCCAAAAAGAGAGAACATTCTTCCAAAACTTTTAGGCTTTCTCAGGTAAGTTTTGGCAAACTCCAGCCTGGCTTTTTTATGTTTCGGGGTAAGAAGTGGGTTCTCCCTGGGTCTCCTACCATACAGTCCCTTTTCATCCAGACGCCGATGGATAGTACGGGTTGACACTGTTGTACCATCGGACTGCAGGGCAGCTTGAACTTGTTTGGATGTTAGTCGAGGTTCTTGATCCACCATCCGCACAATCTTGCGTTGAAATCTCTTGTCAATTTTTCTTTTCCGTACACATCGAGGGAAGTTAGCCACAGTGCCATGGGCTTTAAACTTCTTGATGACACTGCGCACGGTAGACACAGGAACATTCAGGTCTTTGGAGATGAACTTGTAGCCTTGAGATTGCTCATGCTTCCTCACAATTTGGTTTCTCAAGTCCTCAGACAGTTCTTTGGTCTTCTTTCTTTTCTCCATGCTCAATGTGGTACACACAAGGACACAGGACAGAGGTTGAGTCAACTTTAATCCATGTCAACTGGCTGCAAGTGTGATTTAGTTATTGCGAAACACCTGTTAGGTGCCACAGGTAAGTTACAGGTGCTGTTAATTACACAAATTAGAGAAGCATCACATGATTTTTCTAAGGGTTTCAATACTTTTGTCCACCTCCTTTTTTATGTTTGATGTGGAATTATATCCAATTTGGCTTTAGGACAATTCTTTTTGTGTTTTTTTCATTGAAGACAAATTAAATGAAGATTATCATACCAAAGAATTTGTGATTGCAATCATTTTCAGGAAGAAACTGAGTATTATCTGACAGAAATGCAGGGGTGTCAATACTTTTGGCCAACACTGTACCATGCCTGATGAAGAGACCTGAGACGTCTCAAAAGCTTGCCTTTTAATATCACTTATTTTATTTTTGTTAGCCATTAAAAGGTATCACAACTACAAGATTTGTATCTTGTTTCTCCCACTGAGAGCAGTCAACAAGTATAGGAGACCTGCTCCTTTGTAATGGGAATATTGTTTTTAGGAGGCCCTCCTTTCCAAGGGCCATCGGAGTGCCTCCCAATTTTTGGCAGCCCTGCATAGGGCGGATGAGGAATATTCGGTTCAGACTAACGGCTACTGAGACTTGACTATGTGGAAGACAAGATGGTTGTGGTGGTGGCAAACTGACTGGAAACATTATCCGCTATCCAATCAACAACTTTTTGACACTGGTCTGGGTTTAATAGTGGTGTGCTGCAGTCCCCTAGGAATTGGGACAGGAAGGTTGGGCGAGAAGATATGGGTGTCTGTTGTGGCACAATCCTAGCATGCCCATGGCCTCGGCCTCTTCATGCACCATCACTATGACGTCCAGTTCCTCGTCCCTTGCCTCAAGCCTTGCGCATTTTAAACGAAGGATTGTATACACTGCCTATATACCCTGTCTGTATATAGATACATTAATTCTGAAAAGGAGTTTACACACCTTATGGCCCCTTTACACGTAGCTACAGGTAACAGGTTTTCCACAGGTAACTTACTGGCTACAGTGAAATCATGGAGACATGGTTCTATCTTGTTGCTGTGTACAAATTGAACAAGGTCATCATTGGCTGTGTCTGTCACATGTCCTACCCCTAAAGACTCGGCCATTTTAACGATCGCCACCATTTTGCTGATAGCTGCTGCAGGGTGTTAGATGGCACCGCTGCTGCTGTGTGCGTGCGCTAAACAGTGCAAACTCTAAATTGTGTTCTCTCAGTCAGCTAGTGAGCTAGTACAAAGTTAGATAGATAGGTTTAGGGAGTAGGGACTGGAGGAAAGGTGCGAATCTTAGTAAAATCTGCCCTTTTTAGGGCTGCTCCATTGGAGTAGCGATTAGGGATATGGACTAGGGACTAGTAGTCTATCAGCCCTTTTCAGGGCTACTTCATAGAAGCAGGGACTAGTTTTAATTGCAGCCCTTTTGAGGGTTAGGTTAGAGCAGTCTCTATTAGTTTTTGCCAGGCAGGTGTGTGTCAGGTGTGTGCCCGTGCTGTGCAAGTCACAGCATCTGGCCACAGTAATATAGCTTGAAATTTGTATGCTTATTTCCATAAAGTTTTCTCATTCCTCTCTCATTCTTCATTCAAAAACGTTTTTGGATCTTATATACGATATTGGGTGTGTTAATTAATTTTTGTAGGTGCTCATTCACACACCTTGGTTCCTCTACAGTACAGTGTGCGTTACCATGAAATCTTTTACCATTTTGGGCCTTATTACTGGCCTTTTCTTATTTTTCCCATATCTGCAATGCACATCGTTTTGTACCAGTATACATGTCCATTTGTATAATAATAGATAGTTATGGTTGAAATCCAAATATTAATATATAATAAAAGGTATTTTCATAATTTCATGTTAGCTTTTACTAAATGGGTTTATCTATTGTTATGGATATTGTGTTCTGTTGTGTCTACTGCCTCCTCTGGTACCTTTTATTATGACTGCTCCTTTGGAAACTAATGAAATACCATGCATGGGTTAAATGAAATGTTACTACATGAATGCAATTTGTAATTCTCACAGTTGTCATGTTTTTGTATATATTGCAGTTTTATTTTAACATCACTTGTCACTGAAGAAAGTGTTTTACTGACACGCGTCTGACAACGGGCTTCGGCCTCAGGATGCTTTTATTTATGTTGTGAGTTTTGCCAAAATAAACTTTCTTATCATTTGATACGGGTGCCAGCTCCCACTTTTTCCTTGGTTTACTTCGGGCGGTGGCCGGCCGCCGCTGAACACCCGACCTGGATCACAGTTGAAGGAGGGTTGAGCATTTTCCCTTCCCCCTTTCCTGGATTTGTGTTGTACACCATCACATACCCACAGGAGATCATCCCCCAATTAAATTGAGACACAGACCCATTCCACCAAATCATTACCAGCATGCCAAAGATGTGCTGCAGGACATGAAGGAAGCCGGGGTTATAAGAGATAGCTGTAGTCCCTGGGCAGCCCTCTTAGTCCTGGGCAGAAAGAAGGATGGCACGATGAGGATGTGTGTGGATTACAGGGAGGTCAATAAGATCACTCAAAAAGATACTAGATTAATTGGCATTGATGTTCAAGGTCCTGGAAGAAGCTCTCAATGTCGCTTGCAGCCTCAGCCTCATTAAATGGCTTAAAGTCCTTGAGGGACACACTTGGGACTTCCCTCATGGTGGATGCTGGTATTACAGTCTGTCTGAAGCTTCTAGCTGGTTCCGCCAAGAGCTGTCTTCTTAGCTCCGCGAATGACCTCCATCTTCTATTCTATGGGGACGTCTTCTCTAAGCAATGCCATCTCCTCCTCATACCACACAACCCACTGACTGTTTTGGGTATTTACCTGCATCTCCGTTTGCTGTGGGAAACCTTCCTCAGCGCCATCTTGCAGACAAGCTCCTTCCAAAGCCTCAAGTAGTTGTTTCTTGGAGAGTCCTTTGTAGCCGACTCCTAATTCATGGGCCTTTGTTTGTAGGCTCCACACAGTCCAGTTCTTGTACTCGGAGGTTCTGGTTCCAGATGTTTATTGGTTAGCTGTTCTCCATTCCTTCTGCTATGATCCTGATCTGATCACATAACTTGTCGCTTTTTCTAGTTATTTCAGCGCTGATCCAGCCGCTGCAACCAGTTTGTGACGGAGTGTGCGACAGAGCAGGAAGGGGATACCAGGCCGATGATCAATCCAACAACTTTTATTGAGGCAAGGAGCATAGAACATCACATACAACTCTTGTTCTTTAGAGTCCACACTAAGTCCACAATGAGTCCCCAAAGTTCCGGGGGCGCCACCCGGCAATCCTGATGCCAGAAAAAAATGTAGAAGTAATCTGTGGCACCCCAGGGGTTAATGTGCCACAGTAACATCACACAGGTTCCCTCCCCACAACACACTGACCCACACTAGAACCTCTGGGCCAGGAGGGGGAGCTAAACCAGCTCCCTTAAATGCTCCAGGTCAAGAGGAAGCACTGAGTTAAGTATGAGACAGTACTGTGAAGAGTTTAGTCAGAAGTTAGTTCTGAGTGAGTTCAGAGCAGTTCCAGTTCCTGGGAGAACTGAGGGAGGCTGTAGTGTAAAGGAGCTGCGCCAGGCTTCTCTATAGCCCGCTCATCGATTCCAGGCCTAGCCAGGGTCTGAGGAGAGGAGAACTAAAGACAGAGAACCACATCACCATCACCACTCGCCCCAGAGGAGCGCACAGAACGGACACCGGATCCGAGACTTTGACTGACACACACAGCACAGTAAATCCAGGAATAGTGGAGTTTCTAGACCACCACAGTATCAGAGCAAAGCAACACGGCGGGGTCAGCACCACACAGAAGACTCAAATTGAGAAGGGAGAGAGAGAGTGAGACAGTGCCAGCAGCTCAGCTTGAAGCAGCCGTAGGGCCACACACACACAGCGCAGCATGAGGAAGCTGAGGACCCAGACAGGGTGGGAGCAACCCGGCCCCAGTACAGATTCCGTGGACAATCTGCTACAACTGCAGTAAAGCTTTGGAAACTACAGAAACGTGAGTGTGTGTTCTTTCAACCCGTCTACACTATCCATCCCTTATTATCACATCCACCATAGACTATAACAACCACTGCCCCGGGGAACCGGCCTCTACCTATGGAGAGCAGTACCATCTAAGCTGCCTAACATCACCCCGGAGGTCCTGCAGCAGCGGTGGTCCCATTCCTGACCCCACACCGTGGGTGGCGTCATGACAAACTATTATCCCCTGTAAATATTCCCCTTTTACTTGCTAGGGCCCGGGACACGGTCCGGACCAGGCCCTCCGTGACATTCCCAGCAGCAAACCCGGTCTGGTTCCGAGTACTCCGTCCCAGTGGGCTCGACAAATCCTTGGAAGAAGTCAATGGATCCAATCCAATCCCACAGGACAGCTTCCATAAATCCAGCTTCAGACCTTCCATCATCAGGGATCACACACATCTCACTGGGGCACACATAAGCCTATTGTTCTGGCTCCTGAGATCAGCCAATGAATAGGGGGATAGATCACACCTACGTTTGAATGGTTTGCTCCAGTCAGAAGGTTCTAGAAACTCATGGCTTGTATTGGATGAGTCCCATGCTGAGAAGAACAAACAAACACAGAATCCCCCAACTATATACAGGACAGGAAACACTAAAGCAGTTTACATTTAATTTGAGTCCATGAACACAGGCAGGTGGAAAGTACACATTGTTGCAACCAGTACACCCACCACTTAAATACCAGATGCATGCAACAAGCACACAATCTACTTATATAATCGGGAGTTTGGAATTCGGGCACTGTAGCCGAATCCCAGACTCCTTTGCGCGAATGCGAGCGATGACGCGCAGCGTCATCGCGGGTCACAGCCGCACTGCCGTCTCCGCCACCCGCCGTCTCCGCCGCCCACCCGTCCGCCCCGCCGCCGCCTCCGCGAGGTCACCGCTGCCCCTCGCTGCTCTAGCAACGCTGGGGCCTCGGTGATGCCATGCAGCTGAAGGAGCACTGTCCTTGCGGCGACATGTAATTTCCAACATGGTGTCCAAAATCTCGCGAGATTTTGCCGCCATCTTGGATATTACACGTCGCCGCACAGACTCCGCTATGCTACCAACATAGCCCCCGCCGAGGTGACCGCCCAGCGCCCCTCAGGAGATCAGCCGCTCATGCGCACAAGCCGCTGATCTCCTGACGCTACATACCGCTCTTCTCCCGCCGCATATGGCGCCCAGTATCGCCGCTGCCGCCCGCTCTCCCCCGGCCGCTCCGCACTTACCCCTCCCCGCTCTGCTGCCTGCAGTAATACTTTCTTTTTGGAGCCGATCATGTGACAGGCCCTCTGTGATGTCACATTAGCCCGCCCTGTCACATGACCGGCTTCAATGCCGGTGGAAGGAATACAGAGAGCAGAGGACAGGGGGACAGGGGGACACATGACTCGGGGATAAAGAACTGTGCCAGAGGACAGGGGCACACAGGACATGGGGACACAACAGGTCCAGAGGACAAGGGGACACAGAACAGGGGTAGAAGACAGGGCCACACAGGACAGAGGAACACAACAGGGCCAGAGGACAGGGGGACACACAACAGAGGCACACAGGACAGGGGCACACAGCACTGGGGGACACCGGACAGGGGCACACAGGACAGGAGGACACACAACAGGGGCAGAGGACTCAGGCACACAGGAAAGTGGCAGAGGACAGGGAGACACAACAGGGGCAGACGACAGGGGAACACACAACGGGCACACAGGACAGAGGGACACAGAACAAAGGCAGAGGACAGGGGGACACCGCACAGGGGCACACAGGACAGGGGGACACCGGACAAGGGCACACAGGACAGGAGGACACAGAACAGGGGCAGAGGACTCAGGCACACAGGACAGGAGCAGAGGACAGGCAGACACAACAGGGGCAGACGACAGGGGAACACACAATGGGCACACAGGACAGAGGGACACAGAACAAAGGCAGAGGACAGGGGGACACCGCACTGGGGCACACAGGACAGGGGGACACCGGACAGGGGCACACAGGACAGGAGGACACAGAACAGGGGCAGAGGACTCAGGCACACAGGACAGGAGCAGAGGACAGGGGGACATAACAGGGGCAGACGACAGGGGAACACACAACGGGCACACAGGACAGAGGGACACAGAACAAAGGCAGAGGACAGGGGGACACCGCACAGGGGCACACAGGACAGGGGGACACCGGACAAGGGCACACAAGACAGGAGGACACAGAACAGGGGCAGAGGACTCAGGCACACAGGACAGGGGCAGAGGACATGGGAACACACAACGGCCACACAGGACAGAGGGACACAGAACAGAGGCAGAGGACAGGGGCACACAGGACAGGGGGACACCGCACAGGGGCACACAGGACAGGGGGACACCGGACAAGGGCACATAGGACAGGAGGACACAGAACAGGGGCAGAGGACTCAGGCACACAGGACACGGGCAGAGGACAGGGGGACACAAAAGGGGCAGAGGACGGGCACACAATTATATAAGCAGATGTACATATACAGTTTATACACATATCTACTTATATAAATCGGGAGTTTGAAATTCGGACACTATAGCCGAATCCCTAAGTCATTCACGGCACTGCGAGCGATGACGCGATACCGTCATCGCGAACCGCAGCCGCACTAACTCACACCGCCGCCATCCTGCCAACCGCCGTCGGCCCCGCTGCCAGCCCCTCATCGTGAGCGCCCTCCGCGAGGTCTACGCTGCCCGGATGCCGCTACTGCCTTCCGCCCCTCCCCGCTCTCTCTGTCGGTGTCGCCATGCTGCTGCTGTAGCGGTGTAGGGGCTGTGGGCGGCTGCCGGGAGCCAGTGACGCCGGCCAATAGGAGTGAACGGGGCATGTCAGGCTGCAAAGCCTAACATGCCCCGCTCACTCCCATTGGCCGCCACCCCTGCAAGCGGATTCGGCGCTCTGTTCTAAACACAGGACGCCCATCCCATTGCCCAGTACTCCGCGTCCTGGACCAATCGGATGGCCGTCCTCTCTTTACCACACAATGCCCAATCCGCTCCTTCTCCTCAGGTCACATGTGTCACCTGAGGGGAGGGACTGATCCCTCTCTGCAGCCCACCCTACCCCGCAGAGGACAATGCCGGGGCTACGATCACCCCCAGCACGCAGCCACGTCCTGCCGCCAAGCGCTCATGTCGCCGCTCCAGCCAGACCTCTCCTCACCCTTCAAGCCTCCCGCCACATCATACTCTGCTACCCACAGAGCCCGCTGTATACTCTGCTACCCACAGAGCCCCCTGTATACTCTGCTACCCACAGAGCCCCCTGTATACTCTGCTACCCACAGAGCCCCCTGTATACTCTGCTACCCACAGAGCCCCCTGTATACTCGGCTACCCACAGAGCCCCCTGTATACTCGGCTACCCACACAGCCCCCTGTATACTCTGCTACCCACACAGCCCCCTCTATACTCTGCTACCCACAGAGCCCCTGTATACTCTGCTACCCACAGAGCCCCCTGTATACTCTGCTACCCACAGAGCCCCCTCTATACTCTGCTACCCACAGAGCCCCCTGTATACTCTGCTACCCACACAGCCCCCTCTATACTCTGCTACCCACAGAGCCCCTGTATACTCTGCTACCCACAGAGCCCCCTCTATACTCTGCTACCCACTCACCCGCCTGTATACACACAATTCATTTCACCGCTCTCCCGATGCAATTGCATCGGGCCTTTTTACTATCTCCTCACCCTTCAAGCCTCCCGCCACATCATACTCTGCTACCCACAGAGCCCCCTGTATATTCTGCTACCCACAGAGCCCCCTGTATACTCTGCTACCCACAGAGCCCCCTGTATACTCTGCTACCCACAGAGCCCCCTGTATACTCTGCTACCCACACAGCCCCCTGTATACTCTGCTACCCACAGAGCCCCCTCTATACTCTGCTACCCACAGAGCCCCCTCTATACTCTGCTACCCACAGAGCCCCCTGTATACTCTGCTACCCACAGAGCCGCCTGTATACTCTGCTACCCACAGAGCCCCCTGTATACTCTGCTACCCACACAGCCCCCTCTATACTCTGCTACCCACAGAGCCCAATGTATACTCTGCTACCCACAGAGCCCCCTCTATACTCTGCTACCCACTCACCCGCCTGTATACACACAATTCATTTCACCGCTCTCCCGATGCAATTGCATCGGGCCTTTTTACTAGTTCACATATAAAACACACCCAGAAAACACACTGCTCAGATATTGGACAAAAGCAGTTTAAAAACACAGCACATATCAGACAAATATAGCACACACACTGTTCACATATCAGACACATGCAACAAACACCACTCACATGTTAGAAAAATGTAGCTCACAAACTGCTCACATTTCAGACACATATAGCACAAACGCCGATCACATATCACACACATGCAAAGTGCGTGCCATTCATATATCAAACACATGCGTCACACACATATGTCACAAGGGTAGTAAGGAATGACAAGGGAATGGGTCTCCTAGACTAACCCTCAGGCGAAGAAGGCCCTGGCTGTCCCTTATCCTAGAGTTACCTTAAATGGTGAGGATGTCTGAGCCACTATCCTTGCCCTACTCTTAGCCAGCCATGGTCTAATACCCCCTCTCTCCCACCCAGGGGGTCAGGATATGAGTGGTAAAACCCCACACAAGTAAAACAATGGGGAAACAAACAATCCTCACTCATAGCAATACACACAGAGGTACAAGCCAATATGTGCACAGTAGGAAATAAAGAGCTGGGAAGCATCAAACAGCACTTCAATAAATCACCAGCAACTGGATCACCACAGCACATGGATTGGTATTGCAAAAGCTATATTTTATATTCTGCTTGGGAAGGCAGATTGTTACGGAAGGCTCGCTTATGCTTCTATGCTCCCAGGCCACGGAAATGTGGAGAATGTGCCCAAGATGGAAGTTATACATGCACACCCACTGGACCATAGGGGGATGCTGGGCCTACTCGAACTAGGGAAGGGCAGCGACCAGGGTCTGTAACAGCTGAACAAGTGGGCAAAGTGGAAAAATGCAGGACTAGATGACACCACACAACTTCATGTACAGTGCCTTGTGAAAGTATTCCGCCCCCTTGAACTTTTCAAACTTTTGCCACATTTCAGGCTTCAAACATAACGATATAAATTCTAATTAATTTGTGAAGAATCAACAACAAGTGGGACACAATCGTGAAGTGGAACAAAATTTATTGCATATTTTAAACTTTTTAACAATTAAAAAACTGAAAAGTGGGGCATGCAATATTATTCGGCCCCCTTGAGTTAATAATTTTGTAGCGCCACATTTGCGGATTACAGCTGCAAGTTGCTTAGGGTATGTCTCTATCAGTTTTGCACATCGAGAAACTGAAATTCTTGCCTATTCTTCCTTGCAAAACAGCTCGAGCTCAGTAAGGTTGGATGGAGAGCATTTGTGAACAGCAGTTTTCAGCTCTCTCCCCAGATTCTTGATTGGATTCAGGTCTAGACTTTGACTTGGCCATTCTAACACCTAGATACATTTATTTTTGAACCATTTCACTGTAGATTTTGCTTTATGTTTGGCATCATTGTCTTGTTGGAAGATAAATCTCCATCCCAGTCTCAGGTGTTTTGCAGACTTCAACAGGTTTTCTTCCTGAATGGTCCTGTATTTGGCTCCGTCCATCTTCCCATCAATTTTAACTATCTTCCCTGACCTTGCTGAAGAAAAGCAGGCCCAAACCATAATGCTGCTACCACCATGTTTGACTGTGGGGATGGTGTTTTGAGGATGATGAGCTGTGTTGCTTTTACGTCAAACATATAGTTTTGCATTGTGACTAAAAATTTCGATTTTGGTTTTATCTGACCAGAGCACCTTATTCCACATTTGATGTGTCTCCCAGGTGGCTTGTGTCCAACTTCAAACAAGACTTTTTATGGATGTCTTTGAGAAATGGTTTTCTTCTTGCCACTCTTCCATAAAGGCCAGATTTGTGCAGTGTACGACTGATTGTTGTTCTATAGACAGACTCTCCCACCTCAGCTATAGATCTCTGCAGTTCATCCAGAGTGATCATGGGCCTTTTGGCTGCATCTCTGATCAGTCTTCTCCTTGTTCAAGATTAAAGTTTAGAGGGATGGCCGGGCCTTGGTAGATTTGCAGTGGTCTGATACTCCCTTCATTTCAATATGATTGCTTGCACAGTACTCCTTGAGATGTTTAAAACTTGGGAAATCTTTTTGTATCCAAATCTGGCTTTAAACTTCGCCACAACAGTATCTCAGACCTGCCTGGTGTGTTCCTTGGTCTTTATGATGCTCTCTGCACTTGAAACAGAACCCTGAGACTATCACAGAGCAGGTGCATTTATACAGAGACTTGATTATGTGGCGCCCCAGATGGTCTGGCGTCACACCGTGGTATTACACCCATAAGAGCGGTGTATTTTTCCCCAACTGTAGGTGGATGCAAAGGCAGGAGAGAGGGACCCAATTCCAGCACTCACACACTCAATTCGTGGGTAAGGTTACCCAGGGGAGAGGGTTAGGTGAGTCGGGAGGTCAGAACAGGAAAGTTGCAGACTGCACCTGAGGGAAGATGAAAGGGGGTCCTGAGGGGACCCTGAGAGAGGGTGCCTGACGCGTGAGTGTTGGCCTGAGAGAGAAAGGGGGAACCCCAATGCGAAGCGACCATCCTCCGGGGAGCTTCCCCAGTCCACCACGGATAGCCAGATCTGAGGAAACGGCCAGAGTCCAGCTCTGAAGTCGTCAACCGGCTGCTGTGGTTTGTTTACCGGCCACAGCACTTTGCTGTTACTGAGCCGTCCACCCGTAATTCCATAGAGGTTGGGGTTGAAGTTGGAGAGGCAGAAGGGAAGGAGAGGAGCCCTAGGATTACCTCGAGGGAGCAGGGAAAGGACTTATCCCAGACAGGGAACACAGGACACGGCTTCGTCAACTAAGGTATACCACGAGTACCTCCATACCGCTTTGCATCCACTTACGGCAACCTGGAAGGCTACCTGTTATACATCTGTACCGAACTGTGAACAATGTATCAATAGATGCTTGTTTCCAGTAAAGTACCCGGGAGAGAGTGAACTTATTTCTGTGTCTTTGTGCTACCGCCATTGAACCCCTCTACTTCTACTTAACGCTGCTCCCGAGGCCCAGCTTTACCTGTAGAAAGCTATACCACCTAGCTGCAATACCAACACCCTCCGGAGGACTGTGGCGGCGCTGGTGACCTCTAAGCAGGTACTACAGGTGGCGTCACAAAATAACTTTTACT
Source organism: Allobates femoralis (assembly GCA_033576535.1). NCBI lineage: Eukaryota > Metazoa > Chordata > Amphibia > Anura > Aromobatidae > Allobates > Allobates femoralis. The sequence continues at coordinate 396,608,567 of JARQOC010000005.1, forward strand.
TCTTCACCTTCAATTTACCCCCCTCCCCATTAGGAGTCCGCCCCAGGGTCACAGGCTCAGGCATCGCCACCAGTGATTCCCTCGCACCTCGCGCCTGAAACCCAAGTACCCGGCCCTGGGCGCCACAATTACACACAGTTGGATTCTATTTATCATTACCAGTCATTTAGGACAACATTGGATCATTCAGAGATCCTCACTGAACTGCTGGAGTGACTTTGCTGCACTGAAATGAAAGGGGCCGAATAATATTGCATGCTCCACTTTTCAGTTTTTTATTTGTTAAAAAAGTTTAAAATATGCAATGAATTTAGTTCCACTTCACGATTGTGTCCCACTTGTTGTTGATTCTTCACAAAAAAATTAGAATTTATAACTTCATGCTTGAGTCTGAAATGTGGCAAAAGGTTGAAAAGTTCAAGGGGGCCGAATACTTTCACAAGGCACTGTATAAGGAACATAAAATTTACTGACACAAAGTACACAGCACGAATTACAAGACATTATGCCAGAATCCTGATTCCGCACATCAAGCAAAGGAAACATCTCAGGTAGGCAGATGTCAAGCAATGGCATGGCAGGAGGTCATCCCGGGCTGATGCATTCCAGGGTCACCCAGCGTGGGCACATCAGTAGGACCTCTGACTAACGCCTCAGGGGCAGTACTGGCACAGCAAAAGACCAGATCCCGACCTCAGACAGAAGTCATCACATGATGGACCCCTGGGAACAGGCTAGACTTCAGGACACAGGCGGAACACCGACAGGACATCTTAGGACATTGGCTAATCAAATCCAGGAAACTCAGACAGAGCCATCACCAGATTACAAGGCTGCAAACTCCCCAGGAACACGGAGGAGGCTGTCCAGGAACACGAGCAGGACTAATTCTAGAACACGGACTGGGTGACCAGGACCTTGCACTGGACATCTGGGACACAGGCAGAACATCTGGGACACAGGCAAGACATCAGGGACAGCGGCAGGATATTTGGGACACCGGTAAGACATCTGGGACACTGGACATCGGGCTCCAGGCACGAAGCTGCGGTCATCCAACTCCAGACAGATATCACCTGAGGAAGACAGCTACCAGTCTGTTGAAACGTGTCATGGCTTATAAGGGACTTCTAATAAAGATTTGGATGCTATAAATAGATTCTATTTGCTACTTCCTTTAGCGCTCTAACAGACCGCTGTTTGTATTTCCTTGTATCTGTGTTCCCTTCGTGGGAAGATCGGCAGGAGCTGCAGTGAGGATATGAGCAGGAGTAACGCTGAACGCACAATCTAAATGCTGAAGGACCTGTGGTTGTCGGGCGACTGCGAACAATAGTAACAGGACCTGTGGTAACAAAGTTCCGGTTCACGGGACCACGTGACAGTCACTTCTGTAAGGACCACTGGAGCGGCGGCTGGAGGCAGACGGTGGAGCCTGGTGACAGGAGAACTCGCATGCAAACTGGGGTTGTGTGGGGACACACAACACCTAAAGGTGAGTGGCCAATTAATCCATTGAATGCCCATTTAGTCCTCATAGGTGCCCCTCATTGTGCCCCTCTCTCTTTTTGTTATTGCAACTAAAAGGTAAAGGAAACTACAATCTCTGTGTTGTCCGGTCAATTTCCGCACCCTCAGTCATGCACTTCAATGTTTATTATCACTCCAATAGACTTTACTGCAATGGCTGGGGTCACACTTTACCAGTGGGGATCGATACCATCTGGGCTGCCACTCCATCGGCCCCAGTGGTCCTACAGAAGTGCTGGTCACCCTGACCTGAATAACCACAAGTGGCGTTATAAACTTATCCCTTGTAAAATAATCCCCTTTTCTGCATGCCCAGGGCCACGGAGCTGGGTCTCCGCCACCGTAACCTCCCAAGCAATCACCGACCCAGTTACTGAGTATCCCACGGCCCTGGTGGGCGTCGCAACTGACATCACAAACAGGATTTTGTAGCCCGGTATTAACGGGTTCAGTGTGCCATAAACTGTGTTAGACTGTGTGATTTCCACCATTAGGACGTGGCATGCGGGAAGGTGGCATGTCACTGTGGGCGGAACCCTAGAAGAGCACAAAGCGAAACCCTGCCCTGCGCTCTGATGTCAGCCGACAGGAAGCAAGAGGCCCCGACGCGGAAGCCCTGCACACTCAATTCATCCCGCCTGCAGAGCAGCAGACTGATAAGCAAACCGAAACGTTGAATCTGGCTAGGGTTCACTAGGAGGGAGGAAGATGTGTATCCCAGATGAGGATTCTGCGGCAGGCGCCGCAGCAGCCCTCATAATGCCATTATCAATGCCGTATGTCCTGGGGGCGACCTGGCTGCCTCAGTACTCGGGGGAGCAACTTTAAGGAGAGACTGCAATGTTTATTCGAAGTGTGCCCCAAGACTAAGAGACAAAAAGTCAGCATCCTAATCAGCAAGTTCACCACTGCAGCACAGAGGAAAGTGAAGTCTTGGCCAGACACTGACAAAAGAACTGTAAGGCAAACCCTGGCCAGGCTGAAGGCCATCTTTGACACCCATACTGCAGCGGAGATAAAAATGAGATTTTTCAGATGTAAACAAAGGGTGCAGGACAGTGTATGGGACTATACTTTGACCCTGCAAGAGGCGCTATGGGCCATTAAGCAGGTAGACTCCGACAGTGTGCGAAACAAGGACAGACTGCTAGCCGAGCAGTTTATTGAGGGGCTCCTGTCTGACGCTCACTGGACACAACTATGCATTATGGCCCTACAAAACCCAGATCGGACTTTGCTCAATTTAAAGACCGGGCCATCCGGGTGCTGCAAGAATCTACCTCGAATGGCACTGTACACCTCCGGTCCCAAGCTATCACCAACAATGAGGAGGCGGCGCCCTCACCAAAAGGAAACCATGGGGGAAAATGCACAGTCCCTAGAGAATGACCCCTCTGCAGATCTATGAATCCAGGTCCAGGAGTTGACAAAAAGTGTGGCTGCACTGACAAAAAACGTGCAGACCATGCAAGTAACATCCCAAAAGGAAAAGATCCTTTGGCGATGGCAAAGAAGAACCCCACCGATCAGGGGAAGAGACAGCGATTGCTATGGCACAACTGGACAACCGAATTTCCGTTGCTGCAGCAAGGTGGGGCACTTTGCAAGAGGCTTTCCTTTAAACGGGCAACCCCTGGGGCCGAGGGCCAACCTCCAGGAATAAGGCGACCTGGCTCACGTAATTGGCGGGACAAGTACATAGGGGGGCTACCAGTCCTCCCATACGTGATTCATGGCATCCGGATGAACGCTTTACTGGACACCGGCTCCCAGGTGACGACGATGCCATATATCCTTTACAAACGGTACTGGGCTGACTCTGATATTACCCGTGGCCCAGATGATGATCTGACAATAATCGCCAGTAATGGTTAGCCTTTACCACAAGTGGGATATAAGGAGGTAACCATTAAGGTTGGGCGACTAATAATTGTAGATAGTGATCGGCGAGCATGTAATCCAATTCTACCCTAGGTACCATGATAGAGAATTGTCTTATTGAGATTATTGTTCTATTACAACAGGTATCCGAAACTGCCAGTTGCAGTGAGCAGCAAGTCCCACAGAAGGAGATCAAAGCCCTAACGCAGAAGCAACAGGTAGAGCTGTCTGGTGGAGAAGTCAGCAGTGTGATGGTGAGTGATTCATTCCCCATTGCAATACCCTCGAGGAGTGAAATGTTAATTTGGTGTCGGGCAGCAATAGACTTAAGGGGTCAAGACTACCAGGCACTGGTAGAACCCGTGTACTCTGATAGTAGACTAACCATCCTGACAGCCAGGGGATAATTGATGTCTGTAAGGGGAGGGTCCCGGTATGCATCTTGAATTGTGGGGACAAAGAGGTCAAACTACCCCAGTATGCTACTGTTGCTAAGCTGTTCACTGTCACTAATAATGCAATAAAGGCAGTGGAACCCTTGATTCCGTCTGACCAGGCGGAGGACAACGGCTCCAAGGGGCAGCTGGAGGACTGGTGTCAGAAGCTACACGTAGGCACTGACTCCACCCCTTTGCACCAAAAGCATGGAGTTTACCGGGTTAGTCCAAGAGCATGAGCAGGTCTTTAGCAAACTCCCTCTAGACTTTGGGCAGGTAAAAGGGGCAAATACCATATTCCCACTGGAGACCATGCACCCATTAAAGAGACGTACCGGCCTGTACTCAGAGCTCACTATCAATGTGCCAAGGGAGATGAAGGAGGCTGGGGTGATCAGAGATAGTTGTAGCCCCTGGGCAGCTTGGTTAGTCCTCATTAAGAAAAGAGATGGTACAAAGAGGACATGTTTTGATTACAGGCAGATTAGCCGCATTACTCATAAAGATGCATACCCGTTACCCAGAATTGAGGAATCATTAGGTGCCCTAAGAACTGCTAATTCTTTACTTTAGATCTCACCAGTGGGTATTGGCAGGTTCCCGTGGCAGAGGTGGACAAGAAAAAGACCGCGTTTACAACACCAATGGGCTTCTGCAAGTTCAAATGCATGCCATTCGGGCTCTGCAATGCACTGGGAACGTTCCAGGGGTTAATGGAATGCTGCCTATGGCATAAAAACTTTGAAAGTGTCCTGTTGTACCTGAATGACATCATCGTCTACTCGGAGACCTATGAGGTTCACCTGAAGCACCAGGCCGAGGTGTTCGAGGCCTTATCCAGCTTTGGTCTGAAAGTAAAGCTGTCTAAGTGCCACCTGTTAAAGCCCAAGTTGCAGTACCTAGGTCATGTGGTAAGTGCTGACGGTGTGGTGCCAGACCCAGACAAAGTCACCATGATCAAGGACTGGCAAAGGCCCACTACTATCAAGGAAGTACGGCGGTTCCTTGGTCTGGTAGGCTACTTCCAAAGGTTCATTAAGGGCTTCACCAAAATGGTGCACGCACCCATGCAGGACCTCTTAGTGGGCCAATTTAAGAAGGCGAAGAACCCGAGTCCTAAATTTGAATGGAATAAAAGAGAAGAAGAATCCTTCATCTGGTTGAAGATGGCTCTTACCAGAGACAAGGTCCTGGCCTACTTTGACTATGGCCAACCCTTTATACTTTACACAGACGCCAGTAATGTGGGGTAGGGAGCCGTGCTATCCCAGGTGCAAAAAGGCAGGGAGAGAGTGATTGCCTACGCCAGCAGGAAGCTTCATCCCACGGAAAGGAATTCCGAAAACTACAGTTCCTTTCAGCTGGAGTTTCTCACCATAGTTTGGGCTGTCACAAAAAGATTCAAGCACTACCTGGCTTCGGCAAAGTTTACCATCTTCATGGGTAAGAATCCGCTGACTCACCTGGAAACCGTAATGGTAGGCGTGCTGGAACAGCGATGGATGGCCCGGCTGTCCAATTACAAGTTTACTATTAAGTACCGAGCGGAGCATAAGAACACTAATACCGATGCAGTGACTAGGATGCCCAATTTACCAGATGGTGGAGATGACTTGGAAGAGCTTTAAGAAATAGAGCTACCAGCCTTTCACCGCCACATGCGGCCCAGTACTCCCACTGTGTGAGGGACAAGTGCTCAGCCATCCAAGCGGTTTCTTTCAATCCGTTGCGCCACCATGGATGGGCAGAGATGCAAGATAGCGAACCAACAGTCTGCCTGGTAAAGGAACTGCTGACACAAGCTGACTCACACCCTGGTCCAGATGCTCCACAGGAAACCCAACAGTTGTGGAAGAAGAAGGGCAGACTTTTTATTTATGGAGGGGAAGCTGTGTCGGAGAAGTGTCAATTCCCGAACCCATGAACTTCTTTGGCAAATAGTGGTCCTGAGGAGTGATGCCTTTATGGTCTTATAAGCATACCCCAATGGAGCAGGGCACTTCAGGTGGAAGAAACTGGAAGTCCTGCAATGTGAATGTTTCTACTGAGTTGGCAAGAGGAAAGTGATCGAGAGGTGGTGTCGCGAATGTGGTCCATGCAACCTGAAGCGGAAAGACCGTGATAGCCAGAGGGCTACCCTACAGCCCATAGTCACAAAACAACCGCTTGAACTGGTAGCCTTGGACCACGTGAAGCTAGCCCCAAGCTGATCAGAGTATGTCTATGCCCTCATCATCTTTGACCATTATTCTTGTTTCCTGGTAGTCGTACCAGTGAAGGATCAGACAACTAAGGCAGCAGCCAAAGCGTTTCAAGAACACTTTGTCGACTGCATGGTTACCTGAACAGTTGCTCACTGACCAAGGCCCGGCCTTTGAAACAGAAATGTTTCAGGAGTTCTGTAACCTGTATGGCTGCAAGAAAATCAGGACAACACCATATCATCCCCAGACCAACGGGTTATGTGAAAAGATAAAGGTGGTAATAGACCTGTTGAAGACAGCGTAGCCTGTGGCCAGAGAAGTTGCCAGATCTGGTAGACTTATATAACCATATCTCGGTGAACTCTACCAATTGTACACCAGCCTACCTGATGAGGGCAAGACCTGGCAAGTTACCCATCAACTTAAATATGGGAGTACTAACACCTGAGACAACATCACCAGATGCAGACTGGGATACAGAGTGGCAGCAACAATACCACAAGGTGCAAGAGTGCATGGAAAGAAGTCAGTCCCAGACCAGACAGAAACAGGAAAAGAGCTACAACCAACAAGCTCCGGCTACTCCTTTAGCACCTGGAGAACAGGGTCTAAAAAGAAAAGGGAGGATGCACAAACTAGATGATCAGTGGGAGGCTGAGCCATACACTGTCTTGCCTACAAACTTTTATAACCGCAAGGTGTGTGTCATCAGTAAGGATAGAGGAAAAACTTTAGCAGCCATCTCAAGAGACCATCGTAAGTTATGGCCTGACAAATTAAGAAACAAAGAGGAAGACCAAGACAGCCCCCAGCACACAACAAACGTAGAGGGAAAGATCCGTTCCATCCATGGAAAATTTCTTAGTCCTGGACACAGGTGAATCAAGCAATTGTTGTACCTGTCCTGGCCTTTCCCCAGATTGTAGTATCTGAAGCAGCGGAGACTCTAGAACAACCCAAAGACCCATTGGCTCCAAAAACAGACGCCACACTAGCAGTGGATCAGGAGAATCTACCCCCTGCTAGCAGCGAATCTGTCATGCCCATGGTGAGTCTAAGGAGTCACAGAAAGCTGCCTAGCCTACCTGTGAGACATAGACCTACCTGTAGTACAGTCACTAGTGGGTCCACAACAGACATATTAGACCAGGATACGTCAGTAGAAACACCTGTGCTGCGAAGGTCTGGACTAAGTGTCGCAGAGACTGCATTCATATTTTTGTAGATTTTTGTAATTTTTAAAATTTTTTCATTTTTTTTCTTTGCAAATTCTTAATTGTAGACGTTGTAACCTTGTTATTGTTCTTTAAAATGTTTCCTCAGTCCGATACTACTGAATTTAACTAGGGGAGAATGTGGCACCCCATGAGTCCAGTTGCCACAGTAGTATTGGCTCCCTCACAAGGGGTGATGTCATGCTTGGAAGCAAGAAGGGGTCTCCATACTAGGTAACAACAGCATTCAACACGTGTCTTGACTCCAGGCCAGAAGGGGAACTCTTACCCAGTTTCAGGGGAGCTTCCCTATAAATTCTGGTCCGGAGGCGAGGTTAGACAGAACATCTGAGGAGAAAGTCAGACAAAACAGATTGAGAGAGAGTTGAGTTCAGGAGAGAGATGTCACTGGGACTGTAGCCGGTTGGAGCTTGTCCCATGACAGTGGAGAGCGAATGAGAGGGAAGAGGAGAGAAGGAGAGGAAAGCCTGGGGAGTGGAGCTGTGTAGTGATGATACCCCCCTCAATGTTCGAATTCGGTTAGATTAGTCGAATTAGTGAGTTGTTCGTCGAATGTTCGTCAAACACCACAAACCCCATTGAAATCAATGGCAGGCTACAACAAAAACATAGAAAACACCTTTAAAGGTCTCCAAAAGCTGCCAAACTACTCAGAATGGACAACAAACACCAGGAAAAGTGACAACAATCCAAACACAGAACAAATATTTAGAGGCAAAGTGGCACTAGTTTTCTACATTAAGTAAAAAGAGGTGGAAGAGAAAAAGCAGGATGAGACACAGGTATGGGAATGTCACACCCTTCTTAAATCATGTAAAACATAGCAAAGGGACTCCAACAAGAGTCCTCACTTTTTCCAAAGGGTCACATCTACAGAAAATGGCATCAATTGTCCCAGACCAAAAATTGCTGAATGGCCCAGCCTGCATGCATGGCACAGGGTCTGGAACAGGACCTGGCCTAGCATTTCAAGGTTAAACATTGCTCAACAACTATAGTTTTTGAGGAGTATTATAGTAAAACCTAGAGAGGTAGGTCAGTGACCTGAGTAGGCCTAGTGGGCCAAATCCCCTCAAAGCTTATGTAAGCACTCCAGTCAGTATTATGTCCCGCCACACACAGGTGGGACCAGGGGTGAACCTAGCCATTGTGCTGCCTGAGGCGAACTGCAAAACGGCGCTCCCCCCCCCCAGTAAGTTTTTTTTCAATCAGTAGAAATAAATCTAGTTTGCACACACTTATACCGTGTTTCCCCGAAAGTAAGGCCCCCCCGATTGTAAGGCCGCCTAGGGGTAAAGGGGGGGCCTGCTAATGTAAGGCCTCCCCCGATTATAAGGCCTTACAACCGGGGGGGCCAATGTAAGGCCCCTAGCGGAGAGGGGGGGGGAGCAGGAGCGGGTCGCACGTCACGTGCGCCCGCTCATTACATATGCACTGCATCCCCCTGTCAATCAGCGACAGGGGGAGCAGTGCATTATACTGTATATATGGGCCCCCTCCTGCTGGCACACTACCCCCCTGTTCTGAGGCCCCCACCGCTGCTGCTGCGGACATCTTACCCTCCAGGGTCTTCTTGCAGCAGCCAGCGCGTCCGTCCTCTGTCCTCGGCTGTCTCCCGGATCATGTGACCCGTCGCAGCGCATGACGTCATCGCGACTGCGACCGGCCGGTCACATGATCCAGGAGACAGCCGAGGACAGAGGACCGACGCGCTGGCTGCTTCAAGAAGACCCTGGAGGGTAAGATGTCTGCAGCAGCAGCAGCGGTGGGGGCCTCAGAACAGGGGGGGTAGTGTGCCAGCAGGAGGGGGCCCATATATACCGTATAATGCACTGCTCCCCCTGTCGCTGATTGACAGGGGGATGCAGTGCATATGTAATGAGCGGGCGCACGTGACGTGCGACGTGCGACCTGCTCCCGCAGTGTCCCAGCAGGAGGGGGCCTGTAGGCCACACTGCTGGGGCACCCAATGTAAGACCCCCCCCGAAAGTAAGACCGGGGGCCACTTTTGGCCCCCAAAAAAATGTAAGACAGGGTCTTACTTTCGGGGAAACACGGTATCTACCCTGTAAAATGAAATGAGGACAATAGTGGATATTTTAATTTAGAGAAATAAAAAAAAAAGTTGTTCAAACGCATGTATGTCAGCGCCATCACACACATACAAGAACCACACAGACGAATGGCAATGGCAGGATTGGCTCAACCATACAGACCCACAGTGATGGCGGCAGAGCCGTGGTCCTGTAGGCAGATACAGTCCTTCAACCTGATGCGTGCTGAGCATGTGAGCCAGTATCAAATGCGGGAATACAAGCTTTGACATATATGTACTTCAAAAGGTAGTGAAGGGGTTAAATTACACTATATATACATGTATACAGCACACATATACTGGACAACACATGCTCAGTACATACACATCATACACTCACACAGGCACACACATTATACATGTCTTAGCTATATAACAGATACTCAGCAGGTACACATCATGTACACAGCACACGCATGCTGGAAAAGTGTATATACACACACTTCACTATACTCAAAAGATATCTAAACACACACACACACAAAGCTCACAAACAGACACAAAGGTCACACACAGACACGCAACTCACACAGACACGTAACACACACAGACACACAAAGATCACACACAGACATGCAGCTCACACAGACACAAAACTCGGACACAGTTCACAGACACACAACTCACACACAGCTCACACAGACACGTAACTCACAGACGCGCAACTCACAGACACAACACACAGTTCACACACACACACATGTAACTCACACAGACACACAACTACAACAGATACGCAACTGACAGACACGCAACTCACACACCGACACGCAACTCACACACAAAGCTCACACACAGTTCACACACAGACACGCAACTCACACACAGCTCACACAGACACAACTCACGCACACACAGCTCACACACTCACAACTCCCACACACAGACACGTAGCTCACAGATACGCAACTCACACACAGACACAACTCACGCATACAGCTCACACACAGACAACTCACACACAGCTCACATAGACACAACTCACACACAGACACGTAACTCACACACACATACAACTCACACACACACAGACATACACATAGACACAACTCACACACAGTTCTCACACACAACTCACAGCTCACACACAGACACAACTCACACACACACAGACATACACATAGACACAACTCACACACAGTTCTCACACACAACTCACAGCTCACACACAGACACAACTCACACACACAGCTGCCACACACACAGAGACATAACTCATACAGATACGCAACTCATACAACTCACACACAGCTCACACATACAATTCACACACAGACATGCATCTCTCACACAACTCACATACACAACACAGCTCACTCATAGATTATACAGATAACTCACAGACACAGTCCTCTGTGCTGGCTGTACATGTGCACCTTCACATGCTCCCAGCCCCTGGCTCCCAACCCCCCTCCCTCACTCGCTGCCATGCACCAGATCTCTCACATTGTGACCCGGAGCTGCTTATCTTTGGTATCTTCCAGCACAGGAGGCTCCTCTCTTATCTTTGCTCTCACTTCGTCCCGAGCCGTGCAGGTTTAGGAGAACATGAGCACCCCTTGCAGATGCCATTGCCGCCCCCTCCTTCACCAGCAGGTGGCGCCGCCTGACTCAGGCCACTCACATTGCCTCATCATTGATACGGCCCTGGGTGGGACCACCATCAGTTTCGTGGAATATTACAGGAAATAATAGGGAGGTCAGAGACCTCGCTATTAGGGCCTAGTAGGCTGGATAAACTCAAAGCTCGTGCAAGCGCTCCCATCAAAGTTATGCCCCGTCACACACAGGTGGGACCACTATCAGTTTCGTGGATTACTACAAGAAATAAGAGAGGTAGATAAGTGACCTGTTTGAGCCTAGAGGGCAACATAAATTCAAAGCTCTTGCAAACGGTCCCATCAATGATATGCCCTGCCACACAGGTGGGACCAGCATTAGTTTTCTGCAGTACTACAGGAAATAATGGAGAGGTAGTTCAGAGACCTGTTTGGGCCTAGAGGGCCACATAAATTCAAAGCTCATGCAAGTGTTCCCATTAATGATATGCTCCGCTGTACACAGGTGGGACCACCATTACTTTTGTGGAGTACTAGAGGAAATAATGGAGAGGTAGGTCAGAGACCTGTTTGGGCCTATAGAGGCACATAAATTCTAAGCTTATGCAAGCGTTCCCATTAATGATATTGCCCACTATACACAGGTGGGACCACCATTAGTTTTGTGGAGTATTAGAGGAAATAATGGAGAGGTAGGACAGAGACCTGTTTAGGCCTAGAGGGCTGCATAAAGTCAAAGCTCGTGCAAGCGTTCCCATCAATGATATGCCCCGCCACACACAGGTGGGACCACCATTAGTTTTGTGGAGTTGAGGCGGTCGACAGGGAAGGGGGTACTCGGGTACCGGGGTTGATGGGGGATCATCACGACGGCTGGTCGATCCCCGCTCCCGTGCCCTGGACCCTCAATGGCGGAAAACGGTGGGGGATAAGGGGATTGTTAACGTGACGCCACCTATGGTACCTGGTAACGAGTATACCAGCGCTGCAGCCGGCCGCTGAGGTGATGGTGGGTGCAGCAGAGTGTGGAACAGCTCCCCACAGGTGGAGCTTTACCTCAGGGCAGCGAGGATGGATGAGGGGAGAAGTAGTTGCGTCTCTGCAGACAAGGCAGTGAATTGCGGCGGTTAGACAGGCACACAGACACACAGGGATTGTTGTTTCGGTACCTTTTACTGGTGACAAGGTAACAGGTACAGTCCAGAGTAATAACCAGGTCCCCGGTGCAACTTGGGACTTCCACCTTAGAAAGTTATGAGGTTTCCTCTGTCTCTGTGCTGTGGTGTGGGATGAGTCCTGCCTGCGCCTGGACCCACCGCGTCTTCTCCCTCTCTGGGTTTGGCTCTAAACTGACAATGAGGTCCTTCTGCGGGGTCCCTGTTTCTCCTATGGCCCCTGGTCCTATACTTGGTCAGTTTTAGTGTCTCTTACTTTGCTTTCTTCAGGGTTGAACTACTCCTGAATCTTCCGGTCTTTTGCTGTTGCACTAAATGCTGCCAGCTTCGGACTCCGGTGTCCGGGTGTACTAAAGGCCTATAACAACCTGTTCTCTTTTCTTGATTCCTTGTTTCTTCCACTTGCCTCCGACCCTTCCCTTAGGGTGCGACACAGCGGTTAGTGGTCCTTAGTCCTGGGCCTGGATCTCTCCCAGCGACCAGCTCCTCACTCCTCTCTCTCCTCACACTAACTTCAGACTGCTCTCAGGACTGACTAACTCCTCCCCTCAGGCCTGGATGTTTTAAAGGGGAACTGGCTTAAGGCAGCCAGTAGAGCTCCTCCTTCAGGTTTGGGGTGGAAGGTGTGGTGTGCTGTGCGAACCAAGGTGTAATTCCCTCCTTGCACTGGTGGATCCTGTGGCAATCCCCCGCAGGGGTGCCACATTCCCCCTAGTTAAATACAGTCCTCCAGGACTGAAACATTTTTTCATAACCACAACTTAACTATTTACATTTGATTATTGAACAGAGTCTTACAATGAAAAATTAACAAAAACCAGGTAAAAATGGGAAACCGGGTAACCAATGCATACAGCGCTAGTCCATCTGCTGCAGGCTGTTTAAAAGGGTGTTTAAACGGGGGTTTGCCACTACCAGTCCTGTGGCTATGGTCCATTTTGAAAATAGGAAAAAGGGGAAATGCAAAAGTTCAACAGGTCAAGTGTCTGTAGGCTTAAAGTTCAAAAACACAACAATAAACAATACGGGTGCCTTGGCGTAGGAGTCCTAGGTACTGTAGGGGCTTCTAACGGATCATAAGCGCTGTAGGCCTCCTGGCCCTGGGGTCACCTATTGGCCAAGATCTTGCTCTCCTTAGACAGCTCCTTACGCCAACTCTTCTCACCCCTCCTACTGGTGTTGTGTACCTGGTCTGATGGTTTTTGCCTACTTTTCACCCTTTTCTGTACATTAGCATTAATAACATATTTACCTTTTAAACATATTTACATTTTGCAACTTACTCTCTGTACCTGTTGGTGGGTGTCCTAAATTGATACGTGTTGACCTACATAATTCTGGTGTAGGATTGGTGAGAGTGGGTCTATGTGTAACTGGTACATTTAGTGAATGCATACTAAATGTTTGCTCGAACTCCTGTGCTACCCGGTAAACTCCGCGCTTCTGGTGAGAAGGGGTGGCATCAGTTCCTACCTGCAACTGCTGACACCACTACTCCAGCTGTCCTTTGGAGTTGTTATCCTCCGCCTGGCTAGACGAGGAAACAGGTCCCACTGCCTGTATGTTGTTGCTACAAATAGTATACAGCTTTGCTACAGTAGCATACCGGGGTAGCTTTGCTTCCTCTTCCCCACAATTTAATACACGGATTTGTACTCGTCCCTTGTGTACATCCACCACCCCTCTGGCTGTCAGTAGTGTAGGTCTATGCTCTGAATATACCGGCTCTACAACTGCCTGGTATTTATTTCCTCTGCGACCTATCGCTGCTCGACACCATATCATCATCTCACTTTTTGGTGGTAATACAATGGGAATCGGGTCTGTTACCCACACACTGCCAATCTCTCTCCCAGACAGATTTACCTGTTGCTTTTGGATGAGGGTTTGGATTTCTCTTTGGATGACTCTCGTCCGCCCATAACCAGCAGTCACAGCAATCTGTTGGAGTAAAAATAACACTTCTCCGAGGCAGCTTTCAATCACATTATTACCAATTACTATGTAATTTCATCTAACAAGTTGGTAGCTCTAACTAAAAAATAACAATGTTGAAGCTTGAAATGCTGGGCCAGGCCTTGTCCAAGGCCACCGTAGTGCGCCAAAACAAAGATTTTATTTCTGGAGAATAGATGGCACTTTTCCTGGTGTCTGCCTCTAATTTTAGCTGTATTGCCGGCCTTTTGGACCCCCTGAAGGTGTTTTCTATGTATTCGATTTTGCCTCCTGTTGAATTCAATGGGGTTTAAAGCTTTGTCAAACTGTTCACCAAACTTTTCGGCGAACGTTCGGAAGTTCGGGGAACTGAACTTTAAAAGGTTTGCTGATCTCTAGACATGAGAATGTAAATATGACACTTCAAAACCATAAGTTATAATATATGACCTTTTTAAACAATTCATAAACCCATTCACAGCCAGTATAATCTAAATAGTTAACTATGTATTTCTGTGGAAAGCTATGTCAAGGCCTGAAAATTGGATTTATTTCACTTTAAATTTTGATAACAGAAAATAAATTCACAAAGCTGTCTGAGATTTAATTGAATTCTATTTTGAGCCGCAGACGTACTTATATTTAGTTCTCCATTTTAATATAACCCTGAAAAGTTTTGTTTCTAAAATTATCTTACTATTCTTGTCTTGCATATTTTTAGATAGTTGACTGCTAGAGATTATTAATGAAACATTTGTGACATGTTTCACAAAGTACATATCAGGTGATTTTAAAATAGAGGAAAATAGCATCAGACAGCAATTGTGAAGCACAAGAACTTAAAAGGAATGCGTTATCAGAAAATAATATATTGTTTATACCAGGTTTTCATGTTAAATGTATTTTTTTCTACATTTCATTATCTTTAAAATAAATAAATAGAAATTCTTACACATGTTCACATTGGCCACTAATATTAATGCTAGTTTAAATTTTTCTGTTACATACAGAAGACTTTTCAGCAGTCTTCTTATTATTATAGACATGATTATAGATACAGAGAGCACCCCAAAATATAATAGACTAGTAAAAAGGCCCGATGCAATTGCACGGGAGTGCGGTGAAATGAATTGTGTGTATACAGGCGGGTCAGTGGGTAGCAGAGTATACAGGGGGCTCTGTGGGTAGCAGACTATACAGGCGGGTCTGTGGGTAGCAGAGTATACAGACGGCTCTGAGGGTAGCAGATTATACAGGCGGCTCTGTGGGTAGCAAAGTATACAGGTGGCTCTGTGGGTAGCAGAGTATACAGCCAGCTGCGTGGGTATCAGAGTCTATACAGGCGGCTCCGTGGGTAGCAGAGTATATACAGGCAGCTCTGTGGGTAGCACAGTATACAGTCGGCTGCGTGGGTAGCAGAGTATATACAGGTGTCTCTGTGGGTCGCAGAGTATACAGGCAGCTGCGTTGGTAGCAGAGTATATACAGGTAGCCCTGTGGGTAGCAGAGTATACAGGCAGCTGCGTGGGTAGCAGAGTATATACAGGTAACTCTGTGGGTAGCAGAGTAAACAGTGAGCTGCGTGGGTAGCAGAGTATATACAGGCAGCTCTGTGAGTAGCAGAGTATACAGCCGGCTGCGTGGGTAGCAGAGTATATACAGGTGTCTCTGTGGGTCACAGAGTATACAGGCAGCTGCGTGGGTAGTAGAGTATATACAGGTAGTTCTGTGGGTAACAGCTTTGTGGGCGTGATGGCGGCCTTAATGGGTGTCCTGGTGGGTGGAGAGGTGATGTGACGTAATGGCTGTCACTATCGACTTTTTCTATGAGAGCTGCGTACTTCCAGAGTGGAGGAAATAAGAGCGTGTCCTTGCTGTGAGGTAAATTTCGTGAATGCGCATGCGCGGTGACGGATGGTTACTGCGCTCGTGCGGGTGTGAATGGCATTGAAACTGAGCCTGATGTGACTGCGGCTCGCGGTGGCGCGCGAGCGCGCCATCGCTCGTGGGGCTGTGAATGGTGACGTAACCGTTGGGGACGTGACTGCGGCTCGCGGTGGGGCGCACGGCGCCACCGCTCGCATGTCTGAGTCTGTGAATAGCGGCTCGCGAAGGCGTTGCACGCCATCGCTCGCAACAGTGCCGCGGTGCATGCCGGAATAGCGGTACAACAATGGTGATTATATATATATAGATACCTACAGCAGTACCGGTGTGCAGCAATGGCGAAATCCAGGAGGGGGCCGGGGACAGCGGCCAGGAGGGGGCCAGGGAAGAGTGGCTGGGTGTGGGCAGGAGGGGCTGGTGAAGAGCGGCCAGGTGCGGGCAGGAGAAGGCCAGGGAACAGCGGCCGGGTGCGGGCAGGAGGGGGGCTTGTCCTGGCCGCACCCAACCGCTGTTCCCTGGCCCCCTCCTGCCTGCAGCAGAGTGCTTAGCAGAGTATACGGGGCTCATGGGTTAGCAGAGTATATGGGGGCTCAGTGCTTAGCAGACTTTACGGCGGCTCATTCGTTAGCAGAGTATACGGGGGCTCAGTGGTTAGCACAGTATACGCTGGCTCAGTAGTTAGCACTGTATACGGAGCCTCAGTGGTTAGCACTGTATAGTGGGTCAGTGGTTGGCACTGTATATTGTGGCTCAATAATTAGAACAGTAATGTGGCTGAATGGTTAGCACTGTATATGGTGACTCAGTGATTAGCACTGTATATGATGGCTCAGTGGTTAGCACTGTATATGGTGGCTCAGTGGTTAGCACAGTACGGTGGCTCAGTGGTTGGTACTGTATGGTGGCTCAGTGGTTAGAACTGTATGGTGGCTCAGTGGTTAGCACTGTACGGTGGCTCAGTGGTTAGCACTGTATGGTGGCTCAATGGTTAGCAATGCACGATGGCTCAGTGGAAACCACTATATGGTGGCTCAGTGGTTAGCACTGTATGGTGGCTCAATGGTTAGCACTGCGCGGTGGCTCAGTGTTTAGCAAAGTATGGTGGCTCAGTGGTTAGCACTATATGGAGGCAGAGTGGTTAACTCTGTACGGAGGCTTCGTGGTTAGCACTGTATATGGTGGCTCAGTGGTTAGCACTGTATATGGTGGCTCAGTGGTTAGCACTGTACACGGTGACTCATTGATTAGCGCACTATGGTGGCTGAGTGGTTAGCACTGTGGATGGTAGATGAGTGGTTAGCACTGTATACGGTGGCTCAGTGGTTAGCACAGTATACGCTGGCTCAGTGGTTAGCACTGTATACGGTGACTCAGTGGTTAGCACTTTATGGTGGCTCAGTGGTTGGCAATGTATATGGTGGCTCAGTGGTTAGCACAGTATGGTGGCTCAGTGGTTAGCAGTGTATATGGTGGCTCAGTGGTTAGCACAGTATGAGGGCTCAGTGGTTGGCAATGTATACGGTGGCTTAGTGGTTAGCACTGTATACGGTGGCTCAGTGGTTAGCACAGTATGTTGGCTCAGTGGTTAGCACAGTATGATGGCTCAGTGGTTAGCAGTGTATTTGGTGGCTCAGTGGTTTCCATAGTGTGATGGCTCAGTGGTTTTCACAGTGCAGTGACTCAGTGGTTTGCACAGTGCGGTGGCTCAGTGGTTAGCGCAGCATGGAGGCAGAGTGGTCAGCGCAAGATGGAGGCAGAGTGGTCAGCGCAAGATGGAGGCAGAGTGGTCAGTGCAGGATGGGGGCAGAGTGGTCAGCGCAGGATGGGGGCAGAGTGGTCAGCGCAGGATGTAGGCTTGGTGTTCAGCACAGGATGGCGGCTCGGTGTTCAGCACAGGATGGAGTGGTCAGCGCAGGATGGAGGCAGAGTGGTCAACGCAGGATGGAGGCAGAGTGGTCAGCGCAGGATGGAGGCAGAGTGGTCAGCGCAGGATAGAGACAGAGTGGTCAGCACAGGATGGTGGTTCCGTGGTCAGCACAGGATGGAGGCTCCATGGTCAGCACAGGATGGAGGCTCAATGGTCAGCACAGGATGGAGGGCCAGTGGGTGGTCAGCGCAGGATGGAGGCTCAGTGGTCAGCGCAGGATGGAGGGCCAGTGGGTGGTCAGCGCAGGATGGAGGCTTAGTGGTCAGCGCAGGATGGGGGGCCAGTGGGTGGTCAGCGCAGGATGGAGGCTGAGTGGTCAGCACAGGATGGAAGGCCAGTGGGTGGTCAGTGCAGGATGGAGGCTCAGTGGTCAGCGCAGGATGGAGGGCCAGTGGGTGGTCAGCGCAGGATGGAGGCTAAGTGGTCAGCGCAGGATGGAGGGCCAGTGGGTGGTCAGCGCAGGATGGAGGCTCAGTGGTCAGCGCAGGATGGAGGGCCAGTGGGTGGTCAGCGCAGGATGGAGGGTCAGTGGTCAGCACAGGATGGAGGCTCAGTGGCCAGCACAGGATGGAGGGCCAGTGGGTGGTCAGCGCAGGATGGAGGGCCAGTAGGTGGTCAGCGCAGGATGGAGGCTCAGTGGTCAGTGCAGGATGGAGGGCCAGTGGGTGGTCAGCGCAGGATGGAGGCTCAGTGGTCAGCGCAGGATGGGGGGCCAGTGGGTGGTCAGCGCAGGATGGAGGCTGAGTGGTCAGCGCAGGATGGAAGGCAGTGGGTGGTCAGCGCAGGATGGAGGCTCAGTGGTCAGCGCAGGATGGAGGGCCAGTGGGTGGTCAGCGCAGGATGGAAGCTCAGTGGTCAGCGCAGGATGGAGGGCCAATGGGTGGTCAGCACAGTATGGAGGGGCAGTGGTCAGCACTGGATGGATCCCCCTGTCATCCGGTCTGAGCCGCAGCCGGTGTTGAAAACGTAGCAAGTAATGAGCGGTCATGTGATAGGCGGGCTGAAGAGCCTGTCACATGACCGCTGATTACCGGGTGCAGGTGAGACGGAGCGGCGGGTGAGACGGGGACGGGGAGGGGTAATGGAGCGGTGGGGGGTAATGGAGCGGTGGGGGGGGGCCGCAATGGAGCTGGGGGGCGCAATGGAGTGTTTGGGGTGGGGCGCAATGGAGTGTTTGGGGGGGGCGCGCAATGGAGCGGGGAGAGGGCAATGGAGCGTGGAGAGGGCGATGGAGCGAGGAGGGGAGGGAATGGAGCAGCGGGTGGCGGTGGGATACCGGAGTCCCTGCAGCGACATGTAATATCCAAGATGGCGCCGAAATCTCGCGAGATTTTGGAATCCATCTTGGAAATTACATGTAGCCGCAAGGACACCGCTACTGCAGGTGCATGGCGTCACCGAGGCCCCCTCGGTGATAGAGCAGCGAGGGGCAGTGGAGACCTCGCGGAGGCCGCGAGGCGGCTTGCGATGACGCAATGCGTCATCGCTCGTGGCGGGGCGGAGGGGTGGGCAGCGGAGACGGCTCGCGATGACGCTATCACGTCCTCGCTCACAGTGCCGCAAAGGATTTTGGGATTCGGCTACAACGCCCGAATCTCAAACTCCCGATTATATAAGTAGATAACACAGAATCTTCCATTCACAATTGATGTTGGTTATAGCTCATCATCTCTTAATTACATTACAGTAACCTTTGCCCGTATTAGAGCATGCACAGAAGAATATCCACTTGTCAGTGAGGCAGAGCCAATTGTTGCCAATGTTAACTGAAAGTCTAATATTAGGCCTGAGTGAAAGTTATAAGATTTCTGAATTTTGCTACAAAAAACAATGTTTAAAACATGCATTAAACCAAAAAACCTGATTGCAAGTGTTATTACCAAGATAGAGGATTCCTATTGACAATGAAAGGACTAGACATAGAATGCAGCAATATAGACATCTCTGCACTATTTAAGATTGGGAATTGGGAACTATTCATTTTAAGGATAAACACTCGTGTGATAGTACATTACTACGGGTGAGGGGGATTGACTGTTTGCATATAGGGATTAGGGGTGGTGGAGTGACCAAGAGACTTGCCCAAATGGAGACCACGTGGATTTGGACATTGAAAACATTGTATACTGTTGGTTTAAATGATTACAACAGCTATGCTTCATTTCTGTGAGGTTTGATCAGTGTAAAAGAGGGTTGTAATAATGATTTTAACTTGTTTTTATTTATATCTAGTATATCTAGGGGCCTACGATAATGATTTTGGTTGGATCAACATCCTGCATTTTGTTACATGGAATATGCGAAGCAATGTATTGTGCTGCTAAGAAGATATTCAAAGGTCAATAATGTTGTAATATCATATATGTATATATATAATCAATTGTGGTGCTAGTATGCTCCATATTGTTGTAACAACATATATACATACATAGATAGATGATTATAATCAACTAGCTGTGAGCCCGATGCAAATGCATCGGGATTCTAGAACGTGCATTAATTTGATTATAGTAGTTATAGCTGTTAGCCTGATGCAAATGCATCGGGTATCTAAAATATGTTTATTGTTTTTTTAAAGATTTTTAAATAATAATGCATCATCAATAGCATAATATAAGCCATAGCATATTATTACAGTATAGCAGTATTATAGCATTATTAGCAGTATTATGAGCATAAATAACGTATTAATAGCATAATAGCATTATTTTAGCATTAATAGCATTATTATAGCATTATTAGCATTATAATAGCATTAATAACATTATTAATAGCATTGATAGCATTATTATTAGCATTAAAGCATTAATAATAGCATTATTAGCATTATAATAGCATTAATAACATTATTAATAGCATTAATAGCATTATTATTAGCATTAATAGCATTAATAATAACATTATTAGCATTAATAATAGCATTAATAACAGTATTAATAGCATTAATAGCATTATTAATAGAATTAATAGCATTATTATTAGCATGAATAGCATATTAATGCATTAATAGCATTAATAGCATTATTATTAGCATTAAATAGATTATTATTAGCATTAATAGCATTAATAGGATAAATATTAGCATTAATAGCATTAATAGCAAATTAATAGCATTAATAGCATTATTATAGCATTAATAGCATTAATAATAGCATTATTAGTATTAATAATAGCATTAATAAATTATTAATAGCATTAATAGCATTATTAATAGCATTAATAGCATTATTATTAGCATTAATAGATTATATAGCATTATTAGCATTATAATAGCATTAATAACATTATTATAGCATTAATAGCATTATTATAGCATTAATAGCATTAATAGCATTATTATTAGCATTAATAGCATTAATAATACATTAATAGGATAAATATAGCATTAATAGCATTAATGCATAATAGAGCATTAATAGCATTATTAATAGCATTAATAGCATTATTAGTAGCATTAATAGCATTATAGCATTAATAATAGCATTAATAACATTATTAATAGCATTATTATTAAAATTAATAGAATTATAATAGCATTATTAGCATAATAATAGCATTAATACATTATTAATAGCATAATAGCATTATTATTAGCATAAATAGCATTAATAATAGATTATTAGCATTAAAAATAGCATTAATAACATTATTAAATAGCATTAATAGCATTATTATTAGCATTAATAGAATTAATAAAAGCATTATAGCATTAATAATAGCATTAATAACATTATTAATAGCATTAATAGCATTATATTAGCATTAATAGCATTATTATTAGCATTAAAGCATTAATAATACATTAAGCATTATTATTAGCATTAATAGCATTAATAGCATAATAATAGGATTAATAGCATTATTAATAGCATTAATAGCATTATTATTAGCATAAATAGCATTAATAATAGGATTATTAGCATTAATAATAGCATTAATAACATTAATAATAGGATTATTAGCATTATTATTAGCATTAATAGAATTAATAATAGCATTATTAGCATTAATAATAGCATTAATAACATTATTAATAGCATTAATAGCATTATATTTAGCATTAATAGCATTATTATTAGCATTAATAGCATAATAATACATTAATAGCATTATTATTAGCATTAATAGCATTAATAGCATAAATAATAGGATTAATAGCATTATTAATAGCATTAATAGCATAAATAATAGATTTAAAGCATTATTAATAGCATTAATAGCATTAATATAGCATTAATAGCATTATTATTAGCATAATAGCATTAATAATAGGATTATTAGCATTATAATAGCATTAATAACATTATTAATAGCATTATTAGCATTAATAATAGCATTAATAACATTATTAATAGCATTATAGCATTATTATTAGCATTAATAGCATTATTAATAGCATTAATAGCATTATTATTAGCATTAATAGCATTATTAATAGCATTAATAGCATTATATAATACATTAATAGGATAAATTATTACATTAATACATTTTAATATCATTATTAGCATTAATAATAGCATTAATAACATTATTATAGCATTAATAGCATTATTATTAGCATTAATAATATAAGCATCATTAAAGCTAATAAATTAATTAAATTTTAGCATTAATACAATAGCATTATAGCATTAAATAATACATTAATAATAAATATTAGCATTATACATTAATAGCATAAATAATAGATTAATAGCATTATTAATAGCATTAATAGCATTATATAATAGCATTATATAGCATTATTATTAGCATAAATAGCATTAATTAATTAGCATTATAGCATTAATAATAGCATTAATACATTAATTAATAGCATTAATAGCATTAATTAGCATTAATAGCATTAAAAAAATAATAGCATTATTATTAGCATTAAATAGCATTAATAATAATATCCATTAATAGATAATTATTAGCATTAATAGCATTAATATATAGCATTATTAGCATTAATAATAGCATTAATAACATTATATAATTAGCATTATAATAGCATATATATTAAGATTAATAGCATTAATAGAATTTAATACATTATAGCATTAATATAGCATAATAAATAATTAATAGCATTATAATAACATTACATTAATAGCATTAATAGCATTATTATTATAGCATATTAATAGCATTAATAGATTATTTAATTAATATAGCATTAATAGCATTAATTAATAGCATTAATAGGACATTATTAATTAGCATTAATAGCATTATACATAATAGCATTATTAGCATTATTAATAGCATTAATAACATTATTAATAGCATTAATAGCATTATTATTAGCATTAATAGCATTATATATAATAGCATTATTAGCATTTATTAATAGCATTAATATAACATTAAATTAATAGCATTTAATACATATCATTATTAGCATTAAATTAGCATTAATAATAGCATTATTAGCATTATATAATAGCATTATAATTATTAATAAAATACATTATTACTAATAGCATTAATTATAGCATTATTACATTATAATAGCATTAATAAATTATTATAGCATTAATAGCATATATTAGCATTATAGAATAATAGCATTAATAATAAACATTATACATAATTATTCAATCATTATAATAGCATTATTATTAGCAGTTAATATTATTATTAGCATTTTTTTATTTTAATTAATTATTTATTATTTATTATTTATTTTTTAATTATGTTTTATTTTATTTTTTTATAATGTTTTAATTATTTTTTAATTATTTTGTTATTATTAAATTTATTATTTAGGCTGAGAGGCAGTTGTCATTCAGGTGCGCTAAAGGGCTGATCTTATTAGCATATATTTTATTTTTTTATTATTATTTTTATTGATTTTTTTATTATTTTTAATTAATTTTTTTTATTATTTTTTAATTCTTTTTTAATTATTTTTTTTATTATTTAATTTATTATTTAGGCTGAGACGCAGTTCTCATTCAGGTCCGCAAAGGGCTGATCTTATTAGCATATATTTTATTTTTTTATTATTATTTTTATTGAATTTTGTATTATTTTTAATTATTTTTTTTATTATTTTTTAATTCTTTTTTAATTATTTTTTTTATTATTTAATTTATTATTTAGGCTGAGACGCAGTTCTCATTGAGGTCCGCCTTTATTAGCATATATTTTATTTTTTTATTATTATTTTTATTGAATTTTTTATTATTTTTAATTATTTTTTTTTATTATTTTTTAATTCTTTTTTAATTATTTTTTTTATTATTTAATTTATTATTTAGGCTGAGACGCAGTTCTCATTCAGGTCCGCAAAGGGCTGATCTTATTAGCATATATTTTATTTTTTTATTATTATTTTTATTGAATTTTTTATTATTTTTAATTATTTTTTTTTATTATTTTTTAATTCTTTTTTAATTATTTTTTTTATTATTTAATTTATTATTTAGGCTGAGACGCAGTTCTCATTGAGGTCCGCCTTTATTAGCATATATTTTATTTTTTTATTATTATTTTTATTGAATTTTTTATTATTTTTAATTATTATTTTTATTATTTTTTTAATTCTTTTTTAATTATTTTTTTTATTATTTAATTTATTATTTAGGCTGAGACGCAGTTCTCATTCAGGTCCGCAAAGGGCTGATCTTATTAGCATATATTTTATTTTTTTATTATTATTTTTATTGAATTTTTTATTATTTTTAATTATTTTTTTTTATTATTTTTTAATTATTTTTTAATTATTTTTTTTATTATTTAATTTATTATTTAGGCTGAGACGCAGTTCTCATTGAGGTCCGCCTTTATTAGCATATATTTTATTTTTTTATTATTATTTTTATTGAATTTTTTATTATTTTTAATTATTTTTTTTTATTATTTTTTAATTCTTTTTTAATTATTTTTTTTATTATTTAATTTATTATTTAGGCTGAGACGCAGTTCTCATTGAGGTCCGCCTTTATTAGCATATATTTTATTTTTTTATTATTATTTTTATTGAATTTTTTATTATTTTTAATTATTTTTTTTTATTATTTTTTAATTCTTTTTTAATTATTTTTTTTATTATTTAATTTATTATTTAGGCTGAGACGCAGTTCTCATTCAGGTCCGCAAAGGGCTGATCTTATTAGCATATATTTTATTTTTTTATTATTATTTTTATTGAATTTTTTATTATTTTTAATTATTTTTTTTTATTATTTTTAATTATTTTTAATTATTTTTTTTATTATTTAATTTATTATTTAGGCTGAGAGGCAGTTCTCATTCAGGTCCGCAAAGGGCTGATCTTATTAGCATATATTTTATTTTTTTATTATTATTTTTATTGAATTTTTTATTATTTTTAATTATTATTTTTATTATTTTTTAATTCTTTTTTAATTATTTTTTTTTATTATTTAATTTATTATTTAGGCTGAGACGCAGTTCTCATTGAGGTCCGCCTTTCTTTTTTCCCATTGAAATGCATTAGCGGTGTGTCGGCGATTTTATGGCCGACCACCTGGTTCTATTTGTCGGCCCTAAAATCGCGGACACACCGCTAATGCATCTCTATGGGCAGTCAGGCCGATTTCGGATTGAACGCCGACCAATCAGAATTCGAGCTGACTTGCCCATAGACATGCATTAGCGGTGTGTCGGCGATTTTATGGCCGACCACCTGGTTCTATTTGTCGGCCGTAAAATCGCGGACACACCGCTAATGCATCTCTATGGGCAGTCAGCCCGATTTCGGATTGAACGGCAACCAATCAGAAGTCGAGCTGACTGCCCATAGAGATGCATTAGCGGTGTGTCCGCGATTTTAGGGCCGACAAATAGAACCAGGGGGGCGGCCATAAAATCGCCGACACACCGGTAATGTATGTCAATGGGGAAAAAAGGCGGACCTGAATGAAAACTGAATGAGGAGCTCTTCTGATTGGCTGAGGGCATTATCCAGCAACCAATCAGAAGACGGCGTGAGATTTCATTGAGGTAGAATGGGGGATTTTTCCTCCATTCTATCTTAATGAGAAGGAAGAGGACGTCGGAGGTGGAATTTTCGGAAAAGAAGACAGAAGATCCCCGGGCCGGACGAAGAGGCGGAGATGGCGGAAAGAAGAGAGAAGACCCCCGGGGCCGGAGGAAGAGGACGCCTGGCCGGACGGAGGATCGGACGGACGATCGGACGGACGATCAGATGACTTGAAGGCATGTAAGTGATGGACGGGGGCTTCGGGTGTAGGGCCTTAGGTGAGAGCGGCGTTAGGTTAGGGGACGGCGGGGGGTTAGGGTGTAGGGCTTTAGCGACAGGGGCAGGGGACAGCGGCGGGAGCTTAGGGGGTATCGGCGGGGGCCTAGGGGGTAGGAGCTTAGGTAGGGGCGGCGATGGCTTAGGGGGTAGACGGCGGGGCTTAGGGGGTATCGGCGGCGGCTTTGGATGGTGCGAGTCGGGGGTTAGGTAGTCGGGGCTTAGGGGGTATCGGCGGCGGGTTTGGATGGTGCGAGTCGGGGGTTAGGTGGTCGGGGCTGCTGCGGGGTTTCGGCGGCGGGTTTGGATGGTGCGAGTCGGGGGTTAGGTGGTCGGGGCTGCTGCGGGGTTTAGGGGGTTAGGGCGGCGGTGCCTTAGGGGGTAGGCGGCATGGCTTAGGGGGTATCGTCGGGGGTCTAGGGGGTAGGGGGTTAGGGGCGGCGGTGCCTTAGGGGGTAGGCGGCATGGCTTAGGGGGTATCGGCGGGGGCCTAGGGGGTAGGGGCGGCGATGGCTTAGGGGGTAGACGGCGGGGCTTAGGGGGTATCGGGGGCGGGTTTGGATGCTGCGGGTCGGGGGTTAGGTGGTCGGGGCTGCTGGTCGGGGCTGCTGCGGGGCTTAGGGGGTAGGGGGTTAGGGGCGGCGGGGGTATCGGGGGCGGGTTTGGATGCTGCGGGTCGGGGGTTAGGTGGTCGGGGCTGCTGGTCGGGGCTGCTGCGGGGCTTAGGGGGTAGGGGGTTAGGGGCGGCGGTGCCTTAGGGGGTAGGCTTAGAGCGGCAGGGGGCTGTAGTGTACAGCGCGATGGTATACTACAGTCCCATGGCGCTTATGGGCATGGGACTGTAGTATACTATAGCGGTGTACAGTACAGCAGCGCGTAGTGGCTTAGAGCGGCAGGGGGCTGTAGTGTACAGCGCGATGGTATACTACAGTCCCATGGCGCTTATGGGCATGGGACTGTAGTATACTATAGCGGTGTACACTACAGGAGTATGGGCTTCGGTGGCTTGGTTAGCGGTGTAGCGACTCGCAATGCCCGCTTCGCGGGCATTGCTTCGCTAGGCTGCAACGACTCGCAATGCCCGCTTTGCGGGCATTGCTTCGTGAGTCGCCGTGGCCGCTACGCGGCCACGGACAGAGTCCAGGAGAAGCAGCTCGCTCGCGCTAACCAAGCGACCGGAAGCAGCGCCGCTCCGACGGAAGTCGCTACGGCAATTATATAATAGATAGTGGTGCTGGTATACTCCATAACACATAGTATGGGTGTTGTATCATTTTACCATTTTAATATGATCCACATTGATGTAATAGCATATATACATACAGTTAGGGCCAGAAATATTTGGACAGTGACACAAGTTTTGTTATTTTAGCTGTTTACAAAAACATGTTCAGAAATACAATTATATATATAATATGGGCTGAAAGTGCACACTCCCAGCTGCAATATGAGAGTTTCCACATCCAAATCGGAGAAAGGGTTTAGGAATCATAGCTCTGTAATGCATAGCCTCCTCTTTTTCAAGGGACCAAAAGTAATTGGACAATGGACTCTAAGGGCTGCAATTAACTCTGAAGGCGTCTCCCTCGTTAACCTGTAATCAATGAAGTAGTTAAAAGGTCAGGGGTGGATTCCAGGTGTGTGGTTTTGCATTTGGAAGCTGTTGCTGTGACCAGACAACATGCGGTCAAAGGAACTCTCAATTGAGGTGAAGCAGAACATCCTGAGGCTGAAAGAAAAGAAAAAATCCATCAGAGAGATAGCAGACATGCTTGGAGTAGCAAAATCAACAGTTGGGTACATTCTGAGAAAAAAGGAATTGACTGGTGAGCTTGGGAACTCTAAAAGGCCTGAGCGTCCACGGATGACAACAGTGGTGGATGATCGCCGAATACTTTATTTGGTGAAGAAGAACCCGTTCACAACATCAACTGAAGTCCAGAACACTCTCAGTGAAGTAGGTGCATCTGTCTCTAAGTCAACAGTAAAGAGAAGACTCCATGACAGTAAATACAAAGGGTTCACATCTAGATGCAAACCATTCATCAATTCCAAAAATAGACAGGCCAGAGTTAAATTTCCTGAAAAACACCTCAAGAAGCCAGCTCAGTTCTGGAAAAGTATTCTATGGACAGATGAGACAAAGATCAACCTGTACCAGAATGATGGGAAGAAAAAAGTTTGGAGAAGAAAGGGAACGGCACATGATCCAAGGCACACCACATCCTCTGTAAAACATGGTGGAGGCAACGTAATGGCATGGGCATGCATGGCTTTCAATGGCACTGGGTCACTTGTGTTTATTGATGACATAACAGTAGACAAGAGTAGCCGGATGAATTCTGAAGTGTACCGGAATATACTTTCAGCCCAGATTCAGCCAAATGCTGCAACGTTGATTGGACGGTGCTTCATAGTACAGATGGACAATGACCCAAAGCATACAGCCAAAGCTACCCAGGAGTTCATGAGTGCAAAAAAGTGGAACATTCTGCAATGGACAAGTCAATCACCAGATCTTAACCCAATTGAGCATGCATTTCACTTGCTCAAATCCAGACTTAAGACGGAAAGACCCACAAACAAGCATGACCTGAAGGCTGCGGCTGTAAAGGCATTAAGAAGGAGGAAACCCAGCGTTTGGTGATGTACATGGGTTCCAGACTTAAGGCAGTGATTGCCTCCAAAGGATTCGCAACAAAATATTGAAAATAAAAATATTTTGTTTGGGTTATGTTTATTTGTCCAATTACTTTTGACCTCCTAAAATGTGGAGTGTTTGTAAAGAAATGTGTACAATTCCTACATTTTCTATCAGATATTTTTGTTCAACCCTTCAAATTAAACATTACAATCTGCACTTGAATTCTGTTGTAGAGGTTTCATTTCAAATCCAATGTGGGGGCATGCAGAGCCCAACTCACAAAAATTGTGTCACTGTCCAAATATTTCTGGCCCTAACTGTATACATAGATAATCAATTGGGGCATTTGGATACTCTATAATGTGCACAATGTGATCTTTGTATTATTGTACCATGTGATATAGCTATGTGATAATGCAGTAATCGCTGCTCTCAAGCGATATCTGCAGCAGCACTGATGGCTGCTGCATTATGGTTGGTGTCTCTCTGGTGTTGTGGAGGAATGGATTGATATCCTTCCCTCCGCCCACCTTGACGCCGGCCAGTGATGCAGCCGCGCTATGAAGCTCTGTTTGTGGATATGGTTGCTATAGAGACAGAGCGGCTCCTGATTGGCCCTAATTCATTTTTAAACCCTCCCTTTCCCTTTCCTGGCACGCTCTCTGAAGAAGAAAGCCGAAATGCGCATCAGAGCACGCGGCTGCTACAGAGTAAGGACGGGGGCTGCACGCACGCCACATTAAGGTACAACTGGTTGAGTAAATTCCCAACAAGGCTGTAATTGCGGGTGCTGAACGTTTATGGAGGAAAACTCGCTCACCAGGAGACTTTATCCACTATAAATTCATGCTCAAAACCTACAACTCCGCCCTTCACCTTGCCAAACAGACCTACTTCACCACCCTGGTCTCCTCACTATCCAACAATCCAAAAAAACTCTTTGACACCTTTCACTCTCTCCTCAGTCCGAAAGTGCAGGCCCCCATCACTGACCTCTGTGCTGATGACCTAGCTTCCTACTTCATGGAGAAAATAGACAACATCCGCCAGGAAATCAGCTCTCAGCCTCCAAGCACTGCCACCCCCATTCTTCCCCACATCTCCTCCGGCTCACTCTCCACATTTGACCCAGTCACAGAAGAAGAAGTCTCCAGGCTCCTTTCTTCCTCTCGTCCCACCACATGCACTACTGACCCCATTCCCTCACACCTGCTCCAGTCCCTCTCTCCAGTCGTCACCACTCACTTAGCCACAATCTTCAATCTCTCCCTCTCTTCTGGCATTTTCCCCCTCTCCTTCAAACACTCGATCATTACTCCATTATTAAAGAAAACCACTCTCGACCCATCATGCACAAATAACTACAGACCAGTCTCCAATCTCCCCTTCATCTCTAAACTCCTGGAGCGCCTGGTCTATTCCCGCCTCACCCGTTACCTCTCCGCTCACTCTCTGCTAGACCCATTACAGTCTGGTTTCCGCCCCCTTCACTGTACAGAAACCACCCTCATCAAAGTGACCAATGACCTTCTGACAGCAAAACGTAATGGTGACCACTCTCTGCTTATTCTCCTTGATCTCTCTGCAGCTTTTGACACTGTCGACCATCAGCTCCTACTCTCTATGCTGCACTCCATTGGCATAAAGGACACGGCTCTCTCCTGGCTCTCCTCCTATCTTTCTGACCGCTCTTTCAGTGTATCTTTTGTTGGCTCCACTTCTTCCCCTCTTCCCCTCACTATTGGGGTCCCTCAGGGTTCAGTCCTTGGCCCTCTCCTCTTCTCTCTCTACACAGCCCCGATCGGACAGACCATCAGCAGATTTGGCTTCCAGTACCATCTTTATGCTGATGACACACAACTATACACTTCAGCCCCTGACCTTACCCCTGCGGTATTAAAGAACACCAATGACTGTCTAGCTGCAGTTTCCAATATCATGTCCACTCTCTATTTGAAACTAAACCTTTCCAAAATTGACCTTCTTCTGCTCCCCCCATCCACTAACCTCCCTAAATCGGACATCTCTCTCTGTTTGTGGCACCACGATAACGCCTAGGCAACAGGCTCGCTGTCTGGGTGTTATGTTTGACACCGATCTCTCCTTCTCCTCCCACACACAATGTCTCGTCCGCTCCTGTCGCTTACACCTGAAGAATATCTCTAGAGTCCGCCCCTTTCTCACCCTGGAAACAACAAAAACCCTCACCGTGGCCCTCATCCATTCCCGCCTTGACTATTGCAATTCTCTATTAAGCGGCCTTCCCCTCACCAGACTTTCTCCTATCCAGTCCATCCTTAATGCAGCAGCCAGGATCACCCATCTGGCCAATCGTTACTCAGATGCCTTTGCTCTGTGCCAGTCATTGCACTGGCTGCCCGTATACTACAGGATCAAATTCAAATTGCTTGTTCTCACCCACAAAGCTCTTCACAATGCAGCACCCCCCTACCTCTCCTCTCTCATCTCTGTCTATCACCCCACCCGTTCTCTACGTTCCTCAAATGACCTTCGACTGACATCTGTACTAATCCGATCCTCCCACTCCCGGCTCCAAGACTTCTCTAGAGCTGCACCAAAACTCTGGAATGCTTTACCCCAAGAAATCAGGACTATCCACAACTTGCGTGGCTTCAGACGATCCCTAAAAACGTATCTTTTTAAGGCGGCCTATCATACTCCCTAATAGAAGTCCTTTGTACTGTAGACAGTGAATGGGCTATCCCTCTGGATATTACTCTTCTATAAACTCCACCAAACCAAAAAAGGTCTACACAGATTGTATAATGACCATCCATGTAAGCTTATCTCTATGCCCCATTTTCTCAAGATGCCTGGACCATCAGTGCAATAAGCCCCTGTACCTTGTGCAACCCCTATCCCGTCGTAGATTATAAGCTCTTTTGAGCAGGGTCACCTTCATTTCTTGCTTTATTTATTGTATTTTATTTTTACATTGATTCTATGCCTATTGTTTTGTATCCAATTATTGTACTGTTTTTGTTCTCTACTGTAATTACTTACTGTATTATATTTTCTGTACTCTAACCCTACATTGTAAAGCGCTGCGGAATATGTTGGCGCTATATAAATAAAGCTTTATTATTATTATTATTATTATTATTATTATTATTATTATTAGTGCGATGGTGGTTAATATCATTAGTCTGTCTAAACAGGGGAGACAATAGGTCCAGAGAGCATAATCTCTCCTTATATGAGCAGCAGTAGTGGCTGCTCAGGAATGTCCTTGATACTGTTATATTAGACTTCTAGGAATATCACGTATATAAAATTACATGGAAAGTGAGCCATAGATGTATTATGGAGAAAGATGCAACTAATATATGGTAAGGGCCCATGTGAAAACTGTGACAGACAATCTTTAACTCCCCCCCCCCCATTAGATGTGTACTAATGATTGTACACCTGTAATAACTACTCTTTTGTACATATATAATGTGGATGTATACTATCATAATATAAATGTGCTGTAATTATTGTATAGCCCCTACCACACTCTTGGCTCCCTAGTCAATGTAATTTTGTGCATTCACAATGACCTGTCCCTTGTCTAAACATAAATAAAAATAAAAGTTTTGCATATTTTCACATAATCAGACTAAAGTCATTTTTGGTTTTATGTGTTGAAGATTGTGATTTGCAGAGCTTGGTTCCAGGGTTCCATCTCAAGATTGCAGTTGGTCCAAGTGGTTGAACACCTAATGATCACTAATTTATCCTCTAGAGTGGCTGTATTACAACACATTCCTCTTAAAGGATTGTTCCCACGATTAAAAAGTAATAGGGTATCACTTACTGATTTCTAGCCACTGAGACCCACACCAATTTTGACAATGGGACTCTGTAGAGCATCATTTGATCAAAGCAGAGATGTACATCCTTGACAAACTCATTGTCTATCAGACTCTTGGTAAAAAAAATCAAGCCTTGTGCTTGATTTTTTCCAGAAGTCCCAATGACAATGAATGTAGAGGAGCCTGAGCATGCATATCTCCATTTAGTTAGGATAATCAAAGGCCCCACTCTATCCATGGCACATAAAATTAAATTGTGTGAATTTCCTTTCAGTAAGACTTTCCACCATGGGACTGAAATGTCTTGTGTTGTCACCCTTCCTGGCGCTCTCCTCTTGCCTCCTCTGTTCAGATGAGCCTACCGATCCTCCTGCTTCCAAGATCTATACCACATGGGGGGTACATGGTTTAGACCAGTGTTGCCCAACTTCAATTCTCAAAAGCAAACAAATATTTTAAGCACAGGTGATAATTTAATTACCTGCACAGGTGATGATTCTAACACTTGTGCAATACTAGGGAAATCCTGAAAACATGACCTGTTGGTGGTGCTTGAGGACTGGAATTGGGGAACACTGCTCTAAAACCCCTGTTACACATAGCGAGATCGCTGTTACGTCACAGGTTTTGTGACGCAACAGCGACCTCTCCAACGATCTCGCTATGTTTGACACGTAGCAGCGACCAGGCCCCTGCTGTGACATCGCCGATCGTGTCGGAATGGCCTGGACCATTTTTCATTGTCGGTTTCCCACTGGGCAGCATGCATCAGTGTGTTTGACACCTTAATAACGACTTCGTTGCTGATCCAGAACTCAGCCACGTAGGTCTGAGTCGTCAGACTTGCTGCTGTGTGACAGGATCCCAACAACCGCCGAGGTCGTTATACGGGTTGCCGTGTCGTTGCTGCGTCGTTGAGTAGATCTGACTGTTTGACATCACACCAGCATCCACGTAGTGACATACCAGCGATCCTTACCGGGTCATATAATTGTCGGGATTGCTGGAACATCGCCAAGTGTGATAGCACCCTAACAGAAACAGCATAGTGTGAGTGTAGGGACACAGTGAGCAGCTTTTATGGAGAGTGTTTCTGCCATCTACATTTAGCAAAACAGCTCTTTTAAGAGCTCCACCGAGTCTTTACTAGGTCGGAATAGTGAATGGAGAGTTTTTGGAGCAGGGACAGACAAAAAATTAGTTTTCCAGTATGTCTATATTAGATCAATAGAACAGCTCTTCTAAGAGCTACAAGTCTATACTAGATTAGAATAGTGTACAGAGGGAGAGTTTGTGGAGCAGGGACAGGCTAAAAAATAGTGTTTCTCCCTCCTTCCAGATCAAAACAAAGAGGGGAGGCAGTGAACACAAGCTTAGATGGGTGTGGATATTTAAATAACACTTATACAGCAGCCGGACTATTCGGCTGTGAATATAATGGAGAGGACTAATGCAGGAGCTCCCTTCAGGGTCCAACGATGCTGATAGCATGGAAACTACAAATTGTACAACAATAATTTATCATGTTTTTAAAAGGTCTGCCTAGGCCCTATTTAAGGGTAATATTAGTA